>SJXQ01004628.1:0-93010 GCA_006408695.1 Aepyceros melampus | reverse complement strand
ATCCACACAGTCAAAGGCTTTGGCATAGTCAATAAAGCAGAAATAGATGTTTTTCTGGAACTCTTTTGCTTTTTCAATGGGATGAAATTCATATTCTTGAAGACACAGACCTAATTACCTGACTCGATAAACATTAAATTCTCTTTTACCCTCTTCTTTCAGCTCTAAATAGTTTGTTCCACTGTCTTCTGACTTCTATGGTTTTTGGTGGTTATCCCTTTCACAATGGTGACTCTTCTCACCTGCTGGTCCCCAGACATATGAAGTCCTTTATTCCTTTTTGAATATCAAAAATGTTTCATAACAACTTTTAATAATTTGACATTTAGGGACTTCCCTCGTGATCCAGTGGTTAAGACTCAGTGCTTCCATTGCAGAGGGCATGGGATTGATCCCTGGTCAGAGAACTAAGAATCTTGTATGCTACGTGGCCAAAAAATTAGAAAATTTGACATTGAAGCAAGGCTAATTTTTTTAATGTGAAAGGATATATAGTTGCTAGTAATTTTAATGGAGGAAAATTTTGGTACAAATTATGCAATATCTACTGTATTTAATCTAATAAGGTAGAAATGAAATAATTATAATCTCTCTATGGTAGAAATACTCTTTTTCTCATGTGTAGGGAACTATACAAGGATTTAAAATTTTATTGAGGAATATGACATATCGGAGGGAGCCTCAAAACCCTCAAAAATAGAGAAAGTAAATAAAACTGCCCTCTGAGAATTAAACTAGAAAAATCTGCACATAATGGAGGTTAGCCATCTGGAAGACTAAAAGACCTGCCTGGGATCTGAGACAAAACCAAAGAACCCCTATCCCCTACATTAAAAGTATGGAGTCTTAACCACTGAACTGCCAGGGAAGTCCCAAGAAGAGGTTTTTCTAAAAAGAATTTTTTGAAACAGAGTTACAGTGGAAATGCAGAACTGATTCATTTACCTTTTAACATAGACATCAGACTCCCAACTTTTCAAAAATGCATTTGACATATCTATATTCTATATCTGTATTCAATCGAAGATTCAGAGAAGAAATGTCATATTTTGGCATCTTCACAAAATCTTTTTTGTTGTTGTTTGCGCAAAACTCAGTTTTTAGTATAAAGGCAGCTCTGAAAATAAAAATCTCTACTGTAAGAGAGATCAAAAAAAAAGCCGCTCGGCTCCTGGAATGTAAAAGTTGTGCTGCTGAAGACATGGGCAAACAGGCCTAGAGTAGATGTAAACAGAGGCACATAATTTGTGATCACTCTGCAGACCCGGCTTGAATTACCTGGAGCTCATCAGAACTGATGAGGCACTAACTGCATTCAGGTGCACTTCAATCAGAACTAGATTATACTATTAAAATTAATGAAGCACTAGAAGACTTTAATGAGTAAAAGAGCCTTGGTTTTAAAGTCTTTAATGCATTTTACTCACATGACAACAATTTGGTTGACAGTGCAATCACATCTCTTTCTGCTAGGCAGGTAAAAAGTTTTGGCTATTGAAGGTTTAAGGTTTAGTACATCGTTTTCAACATATTCCCTGGCACATCTCTTCAACCTTAACTTAAATGGCCTATGGGGTTTGGCTGAATGAAAACAGAGGTTGATTTATCTGTCTTTTGCTATCCTGTTTTATTTTTTGTAATAGAAACTAAATAATTGTTCTCTCTCAGATTCCAAATTTTCTTATTATACTACTGAGATGGCATTTTCCCCTGTTTTATGCTGCTAGCACTTTTATAAGCCAATGAGGCCCCTGTTTTTTTATCTTTTCTAGAAATGTATTCATCATGTCGAGTAGGGGGAGTTCCACCACCTCCAAATAGGACTTTACTATGAGATTCAGCAGAATTTGAAACTGAGAAGGAAAGATGAATGTTTGCCGAGTATCAATGCTTATTTTAATATTAGCCTGGCAAATATGAAATATTAGGCAACTATAGGAGGGTCATGTCTCTGAGTGCAGGAGAGGGAACAGATGTTTTAAAGCCTGGATACAGTTTTGACAAATTTAATATTAGTTAAGCTTCCATGGGGTCGTGAAGAGCTGAAACGACTGAGCAACTACATTTTCACTTGTCACTTTCATGCATTGGAGAAGGAAATGGCAACCCACTCCAGTGTTCTTGCCTGGAGAATCCCAGGGACAGGGGAGCCAGGTGGGCTTCCGTCTATGGGATCGCACAGAGTCGGACATAACTGAAGCGACTTAGCAGCAGCAGCAGCAGCAGCAGCAAGCTGTCTTAAAATATTAGTTTTTGTATCTTAGTTTCCCTCAGATGTCAGTGAGTATTACTGTACATGAGCATTAGTATTATATATTATGAATATTCATGACTATTTGGAAAGTTTTAGAGCATAAGATGTTTACTAATAATGGCTATATTTATTTTAAAAATGCTTTGTGCTCCACAACAGAACTTTCTAAATTTAAGTTGATGGCTGACTTTATGATTAAGTAAGTAAAGTCACTCAGTCGTGTCCGACTCTTTGTGACCCCATGGACTGCAGCCCACCAGGCTCCTCAGTCCATGAGATTCTCCAAGCAAGAATACTGGAGTGGGTTGCCATTTCCTTCTCCAGGGGATCTTCCCGACCCAGGGATCGAACCTGGGTCTCCCGCATTGGAGGCAGACGCTTTAACCTCTGAGCCACATAAGTAAGTAAAGTCACTCAGTCGTGTCCGACTCTTTGTGACCCCATGGACTGCAGCCCACCAGGCTCCTCAGTCCATGAGATTCTCCAAGCAAGAATACTGGAGTGGGTTGCCATTTCCTTCTCCAGGGGATCTTCCCGACCCAGGGATCGAACCTGGGTCTCCCGCATTAGAGGCAGACGCTTTAACCTCTGAGCCAAGACTTTATGATTAGAAAGGAAAATTATACATGGATAACAACTTGCTTCCTACATTTAAGAACAGCTTCTTAAGTAGTAAATAAAGACATAAAAAGTAAACTTCAAGAGAATCAAGATGAAAATACTACTCATAAAAAGGTCAAACAGCAGTTTTTCTGTTTTCACAAATTGTGATAAAAATACATAAAATTTACCACTGTGAAGTGTACAGTTCAGTGGAACTAAGCACATTTACACTGCTGTGTAATCGTTGCCACTATCCTAAATATAATTTTAAAACAAATACCCAGTACCGGAAAAGCAGAAACACCTATAGGTTGAAGACTGGTGAGTGGAAGAGCAATTTTGCTCTCCTTCCCTCTTAGTTCTTTTGGCTGGTGTCAACTTAAAAATGTACAAAGTAAGAGTTATATATTTGTTTTATCCAGGGATTTTTACTGAGAACTACAGCCTGAGACAGCCTCTCAGCTCTGAAGAATTCCTCCAAAGACATATGGGAAGAAATCAGTGCAGATATTGATGCATGATTTTTGGAGAAGGAATCTGTCAAGCATATATGGTGGTAAAAGAGTAATGCTAGTCACAAAGAACAGGTATCACAAGTTAATGGTTTCAGTGTATTTCTGTGTATGTGGAGATGCAAGACTTGAGATGTACATCTAACTATCCATGGGGCCTGCTTGTCCAAAGCATAGAGCATCATGTTATCATCTTAATTCCCTCTGTCTGAGGCACAGAGTGCATCATCCTGTTATCAGCTTAATTTCCTCACCGAGTCAGAGTTGGTCAGTGATTGCAGCAGATTACAACTTAATCCTTGCTGAATCGGGTGATGAATAGAAACGCTCTTTGTTCTTCTCTGTTTACACTGCTAATTAAAAGGCAGATGTGGGCAGATTAATAGGAGAAAATCAAATGTATTGCATATGCATGGGAAAATCCTCATAAATATGAAAAACCCCAAAGATGGCAAGGCAAGATGAGGTAACACCGTTATTCTGGACTAAGGAGAAGTAGGTAGGGGTCAGGGACTTCAAAGGGAAGTAAGATAATTTGCAGGATGATAAAAAGACTTAATGTTGGGTATACAAATGTTTGCTGGGCCATCCAAAGACAGGGGACACAGGACTTTGATCAAATGGGCCTTGCTAGGTTTCTTCCTGTCTACCTCTCTTGTTTTACAGGTCAGAGAAGTTAAGTGATTGTCATAGGACACACTGCTAGTGTATACAGCATACTTATGATAGTTGTTATTTATGGTGATAACTGGAGAAGGCAATGGCACCCCACTCCAGTACTCTTGCCTGGAAAATCCCATGGATGGAGGAGCCTGGTAGGCTGCAGTCCATGGGGTTTCAAAGAGTCGGACACGACTAAGTGACGTCACTTTGACTTTTCACTTTCATGCATTGGAGAAGGAAATGGCAACCCACTCCAGCGTTCTTGCCTGGAGATTCCCAGGGACGGGGGAGCCTGGTGGGTGGCCGTCTATGGGGTCGCACAGAGTTGGACACGACTGAACCGACTTAGCAGCAGCAGCAGCATGGTGATAACTCCTCCTTCCCGGGACAGGCTGCCTATCTTAAATTCTTTTGGACACTATCAGGAATGTTCAGAAAATCTTCTCAAGTCTTCTGGGGCTTGCCTGTTTTTAGCTGAAAGTAATCAGCAGGCCAGAGTGGAACATCTTGGGGCAACCTTCCTTAAACCCTATCACTGTACATTTGGATTAGATCTTGAAAGAAATCCCTTTGTTGGTTTGCTCTCCTGCTCCAAGATGTGATTTAGATATCTAAAGCACATACACGCTTTGGCCAATTTCTATTTGAAAACTAGCTAATAATTTCCATATTGCGCTGCCTTGGGCACACCTGGTACAGTTCCACATTTGCCCTCTTTCATCCACTCCTTGGGGTACTGTTGGCATACCTTCCTATCTCCTCCACTAGATTACAGATTCCTCTGGGAATATAGGCGGTGCCCAATTCATCTTCATAGAGCTCACCATCAGGGACTTTCCTGGTAGCTCAGACGGTAAAGCGTCTGCCTACAATGTGGGAGACCTGGGTTCAATCCCTGGGTCAGAAAGATCCCCTGGAGAAGGCAATGGCAACCCACTCCAGTATTCTTGCCTGGAAAATCCCATGGACCGAGGAGCCTGGTAGGCTATAGTCCATGGGGTCACAAAGAGTCGGATACAACTAAGTGACTTCATTTTCAGAGCTCACCATCATATACTCACATCTTCCAGAATAAGTATAAATATGATGGTACATTTTCCTGGCCCGTAAATGTTTCTTAAAATATTTGTGGAACCTCTGTTCCCATGATCGTTTATTTGCCATGCCATACTTTTTGGAGGACTATTTCCCAACCATGTGGTCCTCTTAAATTATTATTTTTTACTCAGTGATTTATAGGTAGATTACTTATAGTAGTTACTAAGTCTGTTCTAAATATTTCGATCATTTTATTGTGTTCACTTTGGTCCTGTATCAAGTATTAGCTTAAGTCTGTGCATATGTGTGTGTGTGTGATCGTGTCTTATTTACACAAAGCATTTCAGCTTATTGAAGAAGATGGGTAGATTTTTTTCTTTTTTATTGACTCCTCCCCATCACTTCCCTAATCCCTCTTTCCAGTTGTCTGCAACACATTCTATTGTGAGAGTTTCCAAAAATCTCCCAGGAAGAATGACCTTATCTGTAATCTGTACTCCCAGTGTAATTCATTCACTTATCACCTTGCTAGTGATTTACAGGTCTTCATGTCTTACCCTTATAGGTTGTTGGCTGCTTAAAGCTGAGGGCTGTCATTTTTAATATCTAGTCTTTAACAAGGTATTGGCAAACAGTAGATATAAAAAAGGCTTCCCAAGTGGCGCAGTGGTAATGACTCTGCCTGCCAGTGCAGGCGATGCAAGAGACACGGGTTTGATCCCTGGATCAGGAAGATCTCCTGGAGAAGAAAATGGCAACCCACTCCAGTATTCTTGCCTGGGAAATCCCTGGACAGAGGAGCCTGGCAGGCTACAGACCATGGGCTTACAGAGTTGAACGCAAATGAGCACAGCACACATGCGCGCACGCGCGTGTGCGCACACACACACACACACACACACACACACATCAAAAAATGTTTCTTCCTAACTATCCAATTATAGAATTCCCTTTGTAACTACAGACCTCTCACTGTTCCCTTAGACCGTAGGGCCATGCTGCTGCTGCTGCTAAATCGCTTCAGTCGTGTCCGACTCTGTGCGACCCCATAGACGGCAGCCCACCAGGCTCCCCTGTCCCTGGGATTCTCCAGGCAAGAACACTGTAGTGGGTTGCCATTTCCTTCTCCAATGCATGAAAGTGAAAAGTGAAAGTGAAGTCGCTCAGTCATGTCCGACTCTTTGCGGTCCCATGGACTGCAGCCTACCAGGCTCCTCCGTCCATGGGATTTTCCAGGCAAGAGTACTGGAGTGGGGTGCCATTGCCTTCTCCACCGTAGGGCCATACCTGGTAGCATTTCCTCAGGCTTTAGGAGAAAGGGAGGAAGTACTTCAGAGAGAAGAGCTTATAAATCTTACCACTTACTTATAATGTAGGTTTAAATATTCATTTGAAGCACTTGACACTCTAACCACTAAAATGCTTGATTAGGAACTCAAGCTTGAGAGACACACCAGAAGAGGGCGAGAAGAGCGTCAGAAGACCACATCGTTTTTGTGATTAGTTTCCAGTGCCACTCTTTTTTCATGTTTAAACAAAGAGTACGAAAAAGATTCAAGCTTTTTCAGGGAAGAACACACACTTCATATTATTTCTTTTCCTTATTGCTTAGCAATCTCAAGCACTTCCACTAATGGGTTTCTGCTGTTAGGCACTTCAGGTCCTGCTTGTAATTTTGTTATTTAGTGAGAAAACCATCAAATGAAAAACTAAAAATATAGGGCCATCTCCATGTGCATGTCAGGTAATAAAACTGTGTCACTAGCAGGGTGTTCTACGGCAATCACTTAACTTCTCTGACCCGTAAAACAAGATTTTTGCTGCTGCTGCTAAATGGCTTCAGTCGTGTCTGACTCTGTGCAACCCCAGAGATGGCAGCCCACCAGGCTCTGCCGTCCTTGGGATTCTCCAGGCAAAAACACTGGAGTGGGTTGACATTTATATTTCTATGAATCTATATATAATTGGAAATTCTCATGGGCTTGTCTCAGAACTTCCATGGATAAAAAAAAGCTTTTTAGTAATAATATTAAAGGTAATGTTTGTTCATTACAGAGTAGCTGTAAAATAATACTTAATGAAGAAAAAAGGAACTCAGCTCTGTTACCCATTGGCCTTACTATAAGGACCTTCAGTCAGTTCAGTTCAGTTGCTCAGTCATGTCTGACTCTTTGTGACCCCAAGGACTGCAGCACACCAGGCTGTGCGTCCAGCATGTCCCTGTCCATCACCAATTCCCAGAGCTTACTCAAACTCTTGTCCATAGAGTCCGTGATGCCATTCAACCCATCTCATCCTCTGTCTTCCCCTTCTCCTCTTGCCTTCAATCTTTCCCAGCATCAGGGTCTTTTCAAATAGTTCTTTGAATCAGGTGGCCAAAGTATTGGAGTTTTAGCTTCAGCACCAGTCCTTCCAATGAATATTCAAGACTGATTTCCTTTAGGATGGACTGGTTGGATCTCTTGTAGTCCAAGGGACTCTCAAGAGTCTTCACCAACACCACAGTTCAAAAGCATGAATTCTTGGCACTCAGCTTTCTTTACAGTCCAACTCTCACATCCATACATGACTACTGGAAAAACCACAGCTTTGACTAGACAGACGTTTGTTGTCAAAGTAATGTCTCTGCTTGTTAATATGCTGTCTGGTTGGTCATAGCTTTTCTTCCAAGGAGCAAGCATCTTTTAATTTCATGGCTGCAGTCACCATCTACAGTGATTTTGGACCCCCAAAAATAAAGTTTCTCACTGTTTACACTGTTTACCCTTCTATTTGCCATGACGTGATGGGACTGGATGCCATGATCTTAGTTTTCTGAATGTTGAGCTTTAAGCCAACTTTGTCACTCTCCTCTTTCACTTTCATCAAGAGGCTCTTTAGTTCCTCTTCACTTTCTGCCATAAGGGTGATGTCATCTGCATATCTGGGTTATTGATATTTCTCCCGGCAATCTTGATTCCAGCTTGTGCTTCATCCAGCCCAGCGTTTCTCATAATGTACTCTGCATAGAAGTTAAATAAGCGGGGTGACAATGTACAGCCTTGATGTACTCCTTTCCCAATTTGGAACCAGTCTGTTGTTCCACATACAGTTCTACCTGTTGCTTCTTGACCTGCACACAGATTTCTCAGGAGGCAGGTCAGGTGGTCTGGTATTCCCATCTCTTTAAGAATTTTCCACAGTTTGTTGTGATCCACACAGTCGAAGGCTTTGGCACAGTCAATAAAACTGAAGTAGAGGTTTTTCTGGAACTCTCTTGCTTTTTCGATGATCCAGTGGATGTTGGCAGTGTGATCTCTGGTTCCTCTGCCTTTTCTAAATCTACCTGAACATCTGGAAGTTCATGGTTCATGTACTGTACAAGCCTGGCTTGGAGAATTTTGAGCATTACTTTGCTAGTTTGTGAGATTAGTGCTGAAATTCCAATACTTTGGCCACCTTATGTGAAGAGTTGACTCATTGGAAAAGACTCTGATGCTGGGAGGGATTTGGGGCAGGAGGAGAAGGGGACAACAGAGGATGAGATGGCTGGATGGCATCACCAACTCGATGGACATGAGTTTGAGTGAACTCCGGGAGTTGGTGATGGACAGGGAGGCCTAACGTGTTGCAATTCATGGGGTCGCAAAGAGTCAGACATGACTGAGCAACTGAACTGAACTGAACTAACTGAGATGAGTGCAGTTGTGCGGTAGTTTGAGCATTCTTTGGCATTGCCTTTCTTTGGGATTGGAATGAAAACTGACCTTTTCCAGTCCTGTGGCCACTGCTGAGTTTTCCAAATTTGCTGGCATATTGAGTGCAGCACTTTCACAGCATCATCTTTTAGGATTTGAAACAGCTCAACTGGAATTCCATCACCTCCACTAGTTTTGTTCCTGTGATGCTTCCTAAGACCCACTTGACTTCACATTGCAGGATGTCTGACTCTAGATGAGTGATCACACCATTGTGGTTATCTGGGTTGTGAAGATCTTTTTTGTACAGTTCTTCTGTGTATTCTTGCCACCTCTTCTTAATATCTTCTGCTTCTGTTAGGTCCAGACCATTTCTGTCCTTTATCAAGCCCATCTTTGCATGAAATGTTCCTTTGGTATATCTAATTTTCTTGAAGAGATCTCTAGTCTTTCCCAGTCTATTGTTTTCCTCTATTTCTTTGCATTGATCACTGAGGAAGGCTTTCTTATCTCTCCTTGCTATTCTTTGAAGCTCTGCATTCAAATGGGTATATCTTTCCTTTTCTCCTTCCCTTTTGCATCTTTTCTTGTAAGAGCCTTAAAGCAGCTTAAAAAATCATGACAGAATTTTAAGAAGGAACCTGTTAGAATGTCACTGGTCTGGATCTCATTTTTTATTCTCAACAGAATCATTTTTTTTTCCCTCTCCTGTGCTGTATTTCTGTTTAGTATAGTATATATTCTGTATATATATTTGTCAGTAAGTATATTGTCCACTGCTGGAGAAGACTCTTGAGAGTCCTTTGGACAGCAAGAGCTCAAACCAGTCAGTCCTAAAAGGAACCAATCCTGAATATTCATTGGAAGGACTGGTGCTAAAGCTGAATCTCCAGTACTTTGGCCACTTGATGCCAAGAGCTGACTCACTGGAGAAGACCCTGATGCTGGCAAAAATTGAAGACAGGCAGAGAAAGGGATGACAGAAGAGATGACTGGATGGAATCACCGACTCATGGACATGAGTTTGAGTAAACTCTGGGAGTTGGTGATGGACAGGGAGTTCATGGGATCGCAAAGAGCTGGACGTGACTGAGAGACTGAACTGAACTGGACATTGTCCAGAGGCTCCTGAGCACTGCATAAGATATTAAAAGATTTTTCTATATCCAACCCTCTTCTCTCAACCTATTTTATGGGATCTACTGTATAATCTAAAAGACTATGTGAGGGTCTTCATTGTTTAAGGTCTAAAGGATAAACACTTCGATTTGGCATTAAAAAAAAATCCTTTAATTTAGTAAAATCTGGTCCAAGCCTTTCTTTTTAGATTCTCTAACCTTCATTCCAAATTACTCTACAGCTAAATAGCTGCTCATGCTACTGTGAGACTCAGCTTGAGGGGTGGTTTATCCCGTGTGGTCCTTGGACACTCCCAGCCCTAAAGCACCTACAGGTGACTTTACTCAGGCTGATAAGCCTTCTTATTCTGAGAGAATCCAGGCAAGAATGAAGATTTAAAATTCTAATTGTAGTGGTTCCAATTCCAGGTAAGATGGAATGAGTACACTCTCCCCTGTCTCCCCATGAATGCAGCTGTAAAACACAATGCGGACATCACCTATTTAAGGACTCTGAAAAATAGTAGCAGGCAAATTAGGGAAGATCAGAATTCGAAGTACCACTAAACCAGTGCTAAATTTACATTCTAGATTTTATCTTGGACATTATGGATGCAATTATATATATATTCTGAGTTCTGTTTTATTCCTTAGGAAAAAAATATTTTAAGTGGGCAGTTAACATGTTTAGACTATGTTACAGGTTTTGCCTCACTTTCTGTCAGTGAAAATTTCTGTCAAATTTCAGTTCATTCTTTTAGCCTCTTAAGTTTGTCCTGTGCATGTGGGTTCAGGGACCAGCCTGAGACTTGTGAGGGATTCATAGACATATAGTGGGTTGGCCATAAAGTTTGTTCAGGTTTTCCATAAGAATGAATGAAACTTTTGGACAACCCAATACAAAATACATACACATAAAAGAGAGCTTCAAGAGCACTCTTTCTTCAGATTTTTCTCTCCTTGTTCTCACACCAGAAAGTGATGGTAGGGTTTCTACTGCAGTTTTAGCTGCTCATGTACTTTGTGAAAGACACAAACACACAGAGACACACAATCATGTGCTAATTGCTTCTTCAGATTTCTACTCCCCTCCACAAATGTCTGCTTTTATTTACTCTTCAGAATCCTCAGGTAGTTGTTTTATACATTTTGTCCAGAATTTATTGTTATCAGGATGAGAGATGGTTTGTAGAAAGCTTATATTAATATCATAACAAACAATTTTTGTTTGAAACATTAAAAGGTACTGCCTCTGCAAAAATATTTACATTAATATGATTTCAAACAATATCTGGCAATTGTCTGCTTCTTAAACTTGGCAGTATTTATATGAACATGTGCTTTATAATTACTTCATATGTTTTATAACCTTTTCTGTATGCACTAAATACTTCACAATTTTCTAAAAATTAGGTACTTCAGTCCTTCATAACCAGAACTTCAGTTTCTCACTTAACATTTACCCTTTGGATCATATTGTTTTGAAAAGAACATATTTAAACAGTATATTAATGATATCTGAATGAAATTTTTAATTAAAAAAATCTCTTGAACTGTAAAAGTGAACACATTAAAAAAAAGTCTCACATGGGCAAGGGTGAGTAAAGTCTGTTTTAACCCACATTAAGGGTTCAAGCCAGCAAACAATCCCCTGTAGTATTAATATTTCAACATACTAATGGAGCTCACACCTTTGAATTGAGATCTTGATATTTAAACCCTGACTCTTCTTACCAAATATGTGACCTTGGATAAGTTACTTTAGTTCTCTGAACTTGTTTTTCATTGTAAAATGGAGAACATAATATTTTCTACCTCTCAGGATACTGGATGGATCAATCAGGTGATGAATGTAAAGCATTAAACACAGTTCTAGGTACCTCTAAAATGTTCAATGGAAGTTAGCTATTATTAATCCTAATACTTTCTTCTGAATCTGAAGGATATCTATGGCTGATTTACTCAATTTCTAATTTTTATTTGATGCATTTCCACAAAAACAAATTGAGATTATTTTCCTTCACTTCCAGGAATATACAGCCTTCTACAGATTAAAATTCAGTACAATACTAAAAACGAGGTTTAGTTGAATGTACCCTCTAGTGGTATACACTATGTGCAAGAACCTGGTGTCTACAAAAGAAAACCTCTTTATGAAACGTCAGGTTCTAGGTTGACATTTCCTGATGGCTCAGCAGGTAAAGAATCTTCCTGCAGTGCAGGAGATACAGGAGACACGGGTTCAATTCCTGGGTCAGGAAGATCCCCTGAGAAGGAAATGGCAACCCGCTCCAATATTATTGCCTGGAGAATCCCATGGACAGAGGAGCCTGGAGGGCTACAGTCCATGGGGTTGCAAAGAGTCAGACATGACTAAGCACACAGGCTTGGCAGGTTGACATTTAGAGCCTGAAGACAGCTAGTTAAGAAAATGATGGTGTAAACAGCACTCTCATCAGGCCTCCCTGGTGGCTCAGACAGTAAAGAATATGCCTGCAATGCAGGAGACCTGGATTTGACCTTTAGGTTGGGAAGAGTCCCTGGAGAAGGGAATGGCTACCCACTCCAGTATTTTGCCTGGAGAGTCCCATGGACAGAGGAGGCTGGTGACAGGCCATGGGGTCACAAAGACTTGGACATGGCTGAGCGACTAAGCATGAATGCTTTCATCTTTTAGGAGGCTTCTTCTCTTCCAGAGCTGGAGGAATTAAAGAAAAAAATTTTTTTAAACTTTTACCCTCATAAGACTTAGGATATTTGTGATATTTACCATATCAAATTCCAGTATTCCTGTAGCATCAACTTTAATCTTTCCTCTTAAAATAGAGTAATTTTCTAGCTTACTTTACCAAGCATTGCAAAATACTTAAGTCTTCATTTTGTTAACAAACCATACTGAGCATCAACTATGTACCAGGCAATGGGGATACAGCAAACAACTTACTACACAATTCACTATGATTACAAATTTGAAAAGTACCATAAGGAAGTATATAGACTGCTGTGAATGTGTATTAGGAATTGATCTAGGTTGGAGAGAGGGGCTTTGGAAGCCTTGCATGCGCTTCAGTCACTTCAGTCATGTATGATTCTTTTCGATCCAGTGGACTGTATCCTCCCAGGCTCCTCTTCCATGGGTTTCGCCATGCAAGAATACTGGAAAGGGTTGCCATGCCCTCCTCCAAGGGATTGTCCCAACCCAAGGATCTTCCTGACCCAGGGAATTATGTTTCCTGCACTGGCAGGGGGGTTCTTTACCACTAGTGTCACCTGGAAAGCCCTTGGATGGCTTACTCGAGAATAAAAGTCTTGAAGGGTGAATGGAAATTAATTGGAAGAATAAGAGGAGGAGTACCATACAAAGAGAACAGGATATATATAAAGGCTTGGAGATAACAAGGTGCATGTTAGACTCCTGTCATAGAGCTCAAAGAAGAGAGGGAACTTGTCAGGCCAGAGAAGGAGGCAGGAACTTAACATCTCTTAAGTGAAGTGAAAGTCACTCAGTCATGTCTGGCTCTTTGCAATCCCATGGACTATACAGTTCATGGAATTCTCCAGGCCAGAATACTGGAGTGGGTAAGATGTTCTCTCCTCCAGGGGATCTTCCCAACCCAAGGATCAAACCCATGTCTCCCGCATTGCAGGCGGATTCTTTATCAACTGAGCCACATAGGAAGCCCAAGAATATGGAGTGGGTAGCCTATCCCATCTCCAGGGGATCTTCCTGACCCAGGAATCAAAGCGGGGTCTCCTGCATTGCAGGTGGATTACTCACCAACTGAGCTATCAGGGAAGCATCTCCTTAATGAGTTTGAATTTTACCTTAGGGAGTTTGAATTTCATCTTAAGAACAGTGGGAAAATACAGAAGGTTTAAAGCAGGAGAGCAAGAACCTGATTTACATTTCAAAAGTTTGTTTTGCTAAAGCTTGGAAAATGGATTTGAGGGAATGGAGCCAGAACAGATGCCCAGATCAGCTGCACTGATTCATGATGAAAGCTGGAACAAAGGAGGTAACAGCAGTGATAAAAAGAATAGCTATTTAAGAGTTTAAGAGGTGAAATGGATTGAGTGTGATGATGGGGATGGGCTCAGTTGTCCTGGTGAGCTGAGCGGATTGCCAATTTTCCCACCAAGTACAAACACTGGTGGTAGCCATTTGTTTTTTTGCAGCGAAGGGAAGGGGGTTGTGGAGATAGTTGCTCAGGAGACTAAGGTTTCTCTCTTGAAGACAGACCTTCTTTGACTCCATATGGTGGTATTTCAATCGAATGCTTAAACAGCATTGTTTAGGACTATGGGGCACCACCTCTACCCAGTAAAAAGTGAAAGTTAGTCACTCTGTCATGTCCAACTCCTTTCAATCCCATGAACTGTAGCCACCAGGCTCCTCTGTCTATGGAATTCTCCAGGCAAGAATAGTGGAGTGGATAGCCATCCCCTTCTCCAGGGGATATTCCCAAACCAGGGATGGAACCCAGGTCTCCTGCACTGCAGGAAGTTACTCTGAGCCACCTCCACCTAATAAGGCCCCAAATGTCCTTTATATTTCTATTACAGTGATCCATTCCCACCGTGCTAATAGTTTTATTTTACTGCTGCTTGTAATGTCCTGCAACTGCATGGCCTGATTTCAGGCACAAGTCTCAGATTGGACCAATTTCGATCACAGATGCCTGGTCCTGGACCAATCAGCTGTGAGGAGTTAGTCACAGGATATAAATATGGCTGCCAAGGGCCCACTCCTGCAGGTTGGGAATACTCAAGGTGTGGGAGAGGCCAGACATGCCAAAGGTCATGTACTTTTCTATCACCCTGCTTATTTAATTTATATGCAGAGTACCTCATCCAAGATACCTGGCTAGATGAAGCACAAGCTGGAATCAAGATTGCCAGGAGAAATATTAATAACCTCAGCTATGCAGATGATACCACCCTTATGGCAGAAAGCAAAGAGTAATTAAAGAGCCTCTTGATGAAGGTGAAGCAGGAGAGTGAAAAACTGGCTTAAAATTCAACATTCAAAAAACGAAGATCCCAGCATCTGGTCTCATCAGTTCAGTTCAGTTCAGTCGCTCAGTCGTGTCCGACTCTTTGTGACCCCATGAGTCGCAGCATGCCAGGCCTCCCTGTCCATCACCAACTCCCGGAGTTCACTCAGACTCACGTCCATCGAGTCACTGATGCCATCCAGCCATCTCATCCTCTGTTGTCCCCTTCTCCTCCTGCCCCCAATCCCTCCCAGCAGCAGAGTCTTTTCCAGTGAGTCAACTCTTCGCTTGAGGTGGCCAAAGTACTGGAGTTTCAGCTTTAGCATCATTCCTTCCAGAGAAATCCCAGGGCTGATATCCTTCAGAATGGACTGATTGGGTCCCATCACTTCATGGCAAATTGATGGAGAAACAATGGAAACAGTGACAGATTTTATTTTCTTGGGCTCCAAAATCACTGCAGATGGTGACTGAAGCCATGAAATGACAGGACGTTTGTTTGCTCCTTGGAAGAAAAGTTATGACAAACCTAGACCGTGCATATTAACAAGCAGAGACAATACTTTGCCTACAAAGGTCTGTATAATCAAAACTATGATTTTTCCAGTAGTCATGTACTGATGTGAGAACTGGACGATAAAAAGAGGCTGAGCACTGAAGAACTGATGCTTTTGTACTGTGGTGTTGGAAAAGACTCTTGAGAGTCCCTTGGACAGCAAGGAGCTCAAACCACTCAATCCTAAAGGGTGTCAACCCTGAATATTCACTGGAAGGACTAGTGCTAAAGCTGAAGGTCCAATACTTTGGCCACCTGAGGCTAAGAGCTGACTCACTGGAAAAGACTGATGCTGGGGAATATTGAAGGCAGGAGGAGAAAGGGACGATAGAGGATGAAATGGTTGGATGGCATCACCTACTCAATGGTCAAGTTTGAGCAAACTCCCGGAGACAGCGAAGGACAGGGACGCCTGGCGCGCTGTAGTACACGGCGTAGCAGAGTCAGACACGACTAAGCGACTGAACAACAACAAAGAAAATGTAAGTCCCTCCAGCCACCGATTCCAAGAAATGTTTGCCTAATTTTACGATGAAGTCCAGTACAAAGAGCATTTCTTAGGGAAGCCTTTTGGGCCTCTCCCATCGCCACGGATCCTCTCATTCGTCTCCCCCCTTTATGCCTTGAGTTCTGCACAGCACAGATCGTACACTCTTCATCTTTGCGTCCCCGGCGCCCAGCGCGTGCCTTTCAAACACTGCGCCCTCCACATTTACTAATTAGCCACCTTTCCCAGAGATGAGGTACACCTCAGCGCCGGACAGGCAGTGAGCCAATTGCTGGCCGGAAGTGACGCACTGCAGCGACGACGTGCTTCCGGTCCCGGGTGTCACCGCCTCCGTTGCGGGGGGCGGGTTTTTCTGGCCTGCTTAACTCCGCTGCTCTGGAGGATCCTTTCCTGGTAAGAAGCTGCGCGTTGGGGAGTAAGGCCCGTTCCCTGGGGCGCGGCGGGAGGGCGCAGGAACTGGCGGCTAGGTCCCCGAGGGCCCCCAGCGCCAGGGGAGGCTGAAGCACCGCGCTTCGCGGCGCGCCCAGGCGGAGCGCGGGGATCCGTCTCAGCTGTAGTGGGGTAGCCGCTTGGGCCGGCGCGTCCAGCCTCACTGGGGCCGGTCGGGCGGAATGGACGCGACCGACTGGATACCCAGAGCTCCCCCAGTTCTTTGTTCTCAGGAGAAGGATCATCCATCTCCCCTTAAACGGCCCCATTCCCCACTGTGACAGCCACAGGATCTGCGGCGACGAGTGTGCGCGCGTGGTGTAAAGTGGCGTGCCGAGTCCCACGCGTGTTTATTGGCTCTTCCCCACCGCTTGTGTTGAAGGGATGTTGTGGCCGAAACTGAGGTTTTAACACTGGTTAGTGCAGGGGAGAAGGCAATGGCACCCAACTCCGGTACTCTTGCCTGGAAATCCCATGGATGGAGGAGCCTGGTGGGCTGCAGTCCATGGGGTCGCTAAGAGTCGGACACGACTGAGAGACTTCGCGTTCACTTTTCACTTTCAGCATTGGAGAAGGAAGTGGCAGTCCCCTCCAGCGTTCTTGCCTGGAGAATCCCAGGGATGGGGGAGCTTGGTGGGCTGCCGTCTAATGGGGTCGCACAGAGTCGGACACGACTGAAGCGACTTAGCAGCAGCAGCAGCAGCAGCAGTGCAGGGGATGCTGCCCTAGAAGGGAGCGTGCTAATAGTCGGAAACGATGTGAAACAGCTGAGTTGGAAGTAGCTTATACTCTGATTACAGGAGACACAGCCGTAAGGAACAGACTTTTGGACACAGTAGGGGAAGAAGGAGGTGGGATGATTTGAGAGAATAGCATTTAAAAATACATATACTTCACCGTACGTAAAATAAATAACCAGTGACCTTGCTGTATGAAGCAAGGAACCCAAAGCGGGTATTCTGTGACAACCTAGAGGGGAGGGAGGGGGTGGGAAGGGAGTTCAAGAGGGAAGGGACATATGTATACTTATGGCCCATTCATTTTGATGTATGGCAAAAACCATCACAACATTGTAAAGTAATTATCCTCTAATTAAAATAAAATTTAAAAAAACAAGAGGTAGACTCGGTATTATCATGTGACACTAAACGAATATATTTTGCTTATCAATCTTCCGGAAGGAGTTGTAATGACAGCTTCATGCTTCAGGACAGGATTTGTGTATACTTAACTAACTTGCTGTATAAACTATTTGTAATAAAATGGCAGATGGTGCAAAAAGATTGGAAGAAAGTAGACCTGGGACTTGGAGATAGGCAAATAAACTAAGAAAACTGCAAAATTTGGGAAAAGTAACTTAATTGACTATTACCATGTAATTTCATTTTGGAAATAATTTGGTTTTTTGCTGAATTGTTTTCCAGTTTGAAGCAAGTATTTATATCTGTGTTTGTTTTTGTTTTTTTAATTGTTGCTTTATTTTTTTAAACTGGTAGCTTCTCTGGCAAGAGCTAGATTTACATTGCAAGTATGTCTATGCAGCATGTTATAGAATTAAATATATAGATCTCTAAGTTTTTAAGTAAAAAGTCGTCTAATAATTAACTCTCAACATATGGGTATCATTGATGTAGTGATATAGCATATATCTTTAGTTTCACTTTTTTCTCTGAAATGATGACAAACTGACCATGATTGTCTTAAAGATTGATACACCTCTGATGAAGATATGACCAGGTGGGCGCGAGTCACTACCACACAGAAAAAACGACCCTTTCCTGCAACATCATGGGAGGATATGAAGAAGGGGTCCTCTGAGGGACAAAGCCAAAATCTTCCAGAGAGTAAACAACTTGAAGCCAATAGGCTGTCCCTTAAAAATGATGCCCCCCAAGCAAAACACAAAAAGAATAAAAAGAAAAAGGAGTATTTAAATGAAGATGTGAATGGATTCATGGAATATTTAAGACAAAACTCACAGATGCTTCACAATGGTGAGGTGATAGCAACAGACAGTCAGAAAGTAAGGGAAGAAATTGAAGTTGCTTTAAAGAAAGACAGTCGTCGGGAAGGAAGACGATTAAAAAGACAAGCAGCAAAGAAAAATGCAATGGTAAGATTATCACTTCTATCGCATTATGTTGTATGGTTGGAAACTTACTCATACGCTCATATACATATTTTAACAGAGTGTGATTGTGGCTGTATGCTAGACTTAGATGGCATCGTTTTGAGGGCCAGTAGTAACTCTAGGATTTTTGTTTATATGCTCTTATATGCATTGGAGAAGGAAATGGCAACCCACTCCAGTGTTCTTGCCTGGAGAATCCCAGGGATGGGGGAGCCTGGTGCGCTGCCGTCTGTGGGGTCGCACAGAGTCGGCCACGACTGGAGCGACTGAGCAGCAGCAGCAGCAGCTCTTATATGCTACACACTTGATGTACTGGTGAATTATCACAACACACAAAGATGGTGGCATTATCGCCATATTTTGGGTAGAAAACATGAGCGTGAATTTTTTTATTTTAATTTCTGCATTCCTGAGACCTAGATTTTAAGCGGTTTCAGACACAGGAAATGAAATACTGGTATAATTCTTTCCCTTCCTAGGGAGAGATTCTTCTAGCAGGGTAATACATAATAATCAAGATTTGTTGCTATTTTACATTTTTATTTTTTAATAGACTTACTAAATGTAGAGCATTGTTTGCAACAATGTAGACTTGAAATGTTGCAGCTTCCATAAATGTGGTTTCTATTTGCAGGGTTATTTTTATGCAGTGTCATATTTGGAGTGTCTTTTGTAAGATTGTTTTATAAGCTAATACTAATAAAATATTTCTTATGAATAAATTGGGATAGAAAAGAGAATCATTTCTATTTGGATCAAGATCGTCTTGTTTAAATTGTGCAGTTATTTTAAAATATTTTAGAGTCAAGTTAATTTAACATGAAAATAATTTTAAGATAATTTTAGGACTTTTCTGGTGGTCCAGTGGTTAAGACTCCTTGCATCAATGCAAGGGGCCCCAGGTTCAAGGTTTGATCCCTGGTTGGGGACTGCATCCCACATGCCCCAACTAGAGATTCTGCAGGCTGCAAGGAAGATCGAGGATCTTGACAGCTGCAGTTAAGACCCCCCGAAACCAAATAAATAATTTTTTTTTAATTTAAAGATAATTTCTTTGACATAGGCAGTGTGATGAATTGCATACGTTTTGAAAAAGTTTAGTATTATGACTTTAAGGGAAAATTTATGTTTTTAATTAAGGGGAAAGACATTGTTTTTCGAAACAGAAAAGGAATTCTTTATAGTAAAGCATGTGCTTTAATACTGTAAGGGTTGTTGAGACCTTTCAGTTCATTTTTTTACTTTTCTTAGTGTCTCAGACTAAGCATCAGTTCTTAATTGTTAATTAAAAAATGATGAACTATTTTTATCCAAAAATTTTTTCCAGTTTAAATAAAATGTCTTAAATATCTACCATCTTTGACTGATACTCTTATTCATTGCAGCAAAAAATGTCCTCCAAATTGCTAGGTAGTATGTAAAGCAACGAAACCATTGCTCAATGTTATGCTGGAGGCAAATAATTCACCTTAGAATTATACCTTTAAAATGTGCATAATTTTAAGATGAAACCTCTGTTTATAAATATTAAGAAACATGTGTAAAATATATAAAAATTATAAAGTATAATTTTAGATATGAAATATATCTTATGATTTGAATCACAACTTAAATGGAATCACTTGACCCAAATTCATTCTATGATGTGAACTTTAAAGAAGGTATTAATTTTGAGTGATAAGTTTTATGCTCATTGCCTGTCTCCTCCAGAAAACTCAGTTTAAGATACAGACATCCCCATTAATGAAATGAAATGTAATGAGTCCATATTTGCTTAATTCTTTTAAGCAATTACCTTCTGCAAAGATTTATAACTTTGTCTCCTAGACTGATAGATTTATGAATTGAGGGTTTTCAAAAGCACTAAAACCCTTTGATGAAAATGACGTTTCTTACGGGTTAGGAGGATGTGAAACACTTTTTTCTACAGATGAAATACTGAGAGTTCAAAGAACAGAACTAGACAACTTTAAAATGGGATTTGTTTTTGATACTAGAATTAATAAAGCCAGTGTAGTGTTGCAGTGTGGAAACTCACTTTTTGTTTTCTCAGGTATGTTTCCATTGTAGACAACCTGGCCATGGGATTGCAGATTGCCCTGCTGCCCTTGAGAATCAAGAAATGGGCACTGGAATATGTTACAGGTGTGGATCCACAGAGCACGAAATAACCAAGTGCAGGGCTAAAGTAGACCCAGCTCTTGGTATGTTGTTGTTGTTTTTTCCTATCAATTTTTTTATTTGGTTAATGAGCAAAGTGGCCAGTAAGTAACCAACTGTTTTTTTCATTGTTGACAGGGTTTGTTATGAGTGTGTCACTTAATAGTTTGAAATCAAATGTGATTAAACTTTAAATTATGTAACAATATGTTTTCTTCTCAGAGTGTTTTAAAGTAATATGAATTACACTATATATATATAGATAGATATAGATAGGTATCTGTATCTATCTATGTTGATATATATACACATACATCCATACATGTATATAACTAAATAGGAACTGTTGATCATTACAGTGAATTTCCTTTTGCAAAATGTTTTGTTTGTGGGGAAATGGGGCATCTGTCCAGATCTTGTCCTGATAATCCAAAAGGACTCTATGCTGATGGTGAGTAGTTACTCTTGTATGTTGAGAATGGTGATGAGTTATCATGCAGTTGTGATTTAATTTACACTTAAACAGTTTTTAAATTCCTGAATAAGTGGCAAAATCTCTAGAATTTCATTATCAAGCATTATCCTATGGTGGCTTAGAGGTAAAGAATCCGCCTGCAGTAAAGAAGATGTGGGAAATGGGGTTCGATCCTTGGGCTGGGAAGATCCCCTGGAGAAGGAAATTACAACCCACTCCAGTATTCTTGCGTGGAGAATCCTCATGAATAGAGGAGCCTGGCAGGCTACAGTCCATGGCGTCTCAAAGAGTCGGACACAACTGAGCGACTGAGCATACATTCGGTGTACTAGACTGTGTGATTTAAATTGATGCATCAAATCAGAAAAAGCTGACCTCTATATTTCAAACTATTTGTACTTAACTACAATGTCATTTGTGAGAATATGTTATAAATACTTACTTTTAAACTTAACAAGCAAAAAGATTATTTCTCAAACTAATATAAGATTTAAAAAATAGTGTGGTGAATTTAATCTCAGTATAGCATAATATTTTGGGTAGAAGGGTTGGTACTCACTATTCTGGATTTTTTTTTTCTGAATGTTTTCCTTAGTTTATTGTCTGGCATGGACCATGTAACATTCTTCCCTTTGGCTCAGCTAATGTCTTAAGGTGCCCACAATAAAGTCTGTGATGTTTAAAGCTTTAAGGAGGAGGTTGGCGTCTATTAATGTGAGTCATTTATTAATGTGATGCTGGTACCACTAGGTTCTAGACACTTCTAGTGTCATGTCCTGCAGAAGTCCCGTGAAAAAGCATAGCTTTGGAGTTAACACTAGTTATAGTCTCAGCACTACCACTCACTAACTGTGGGACTTTGGCCAAGTTATTTAACTTTTCTCATCTTAGTTTCCTCACCTGTGAATGGAGATGAGAAAATTTTATTTCATTGATTCTAAGATGCATGTTTTTTTTTCACATTTTAATATATCTGAACTCAATGTATCTTACTATTGGTGGATGTTACATAATAGGCAGCTTTTTTTCCCCCAGAAAGAAATGTAAAATAATGATATATCTTATAATCAGTGGTGTCTTAGATTTGATGAATTATGATATTTTACCTTAAAGAGTTATGAGGATTAGAGTAATTATTAAAGTGTCTCCTCTGTTTCACTATGGCATCTATAGCAGTACAGAATCTTGGACCTGAAAGATACTCAAAAGTGTCTTTCAGTTTTGAACTTTATAATAAACAGGCCATATAATATGACTAGTGAGCAAAGATGCCTTTGTATGGTGAACCAAAATGACTAGATATAAAAGTGTGGCAAGGGGAGTAAGTCACAGAAAAGTGTGAGTTCATCCAAGTTTATACCCTGTTAGGGTCATTTTTCTGAGTAAGTCATTTAATATTATCAGCATGATCATGCTAATGCTTGACCATTAAGCAATAGTGTTTGACTATTCAGTGAAAGATTCATTTTAGAAAAACTCATTTTAGGACTGTGTTGTAATTCATAGTCCTGGAATGTTGCTTAAAGTGGGGAAATAGGCATTTTTACTAGAGTTAGGATGCCTAGCAGATAAAGGCACTGATATAAAAGTTAATTTCATTCCTTTTGTAACTACTCACACCCATCTGACCCGTATAGCAGGGCAGTGGTTTGTATCCTTTCTTAGGGGAAGGGGGCATTGATCACTAAAGAATCTGATTAAAAACTGTGGGCATTCTTCTCAAAAAATGCATCTGCACACAGATTTTTCGAAGTTCACAAGCCCATGCCTTTCTTACTGTCGTTAAGACCCAGGCTTCCATGCAGTGGCTCCTGAACACTCCAGAGAACAAGTACCTTTCATCATATCTCACTTGTCTTTCCCACGTCTCCTTTGGAGGTCAGGGGCAAGCAATGGTGGGTTGATACAGTTTAGTGCTCTATGAGGTTAGAGGAATGGAGAATAGACTTACTAATAGGAATAAGTCGTTCCTGGCTTCAGCTACCTTTGCAGCTAACAAGGTTATGAGGACCAAACAATCTATGAAAGTGCTTTGAGACATTACGTGCCCTACGTAAGTATCAGAGGTTTTCAGTGACTTTGTTATTTTTATAGGTGGTGGCTGCAGACTTTGTGGCTCTGTGGAACATATGAAGAAAGATTGTCCCGAAAGTCAGAACTCAGGTGAGATCTCTGGGCCTCCTTTAGAAGGGATGAGATTGAATATTCCTCTGTGTTTTTGTTGAATTTTGTTATTAACAACTCCCTGAGGTACAACTGGTTTTAAGGCTGTCTAGTTTCCTGTTACAGTGATGACTTCATCATTTCTTTATCAGCAGTACTAAGTAAGCCTTAGCAGCTGTTCTCAGGTGGGAAAAAAAATGATTAGTAAGCCCCAGAGGACCCTGATTTTATAAAGCATCTTATTCATAAATATTTATATTTGCTAACTTATGTGTTTAATAATAACAGTCAATTATGTTACTTAAAAATATTAATTTACTATGAATAGAATAAGTTGCAATATTGTTATGATTAATAATCCTCATGTATGTTCTGAAGTCAGAAGGATTCCAAGTTGTTTGCAGAAACTTCCAGAAATATTTAAATTGTGTAATCCACATAGTATCTGGCCAGTTTATATTTTTTTCCTAACAAATACTACCATATTTGTTACTTGGTCATCTAAAACTTCATAAATGTTCAACAGACCTAAGACAGATATTGGGGGATGTGGAGACCATTGTTACATTAGTTTTTTCTAGATTAGAATGATGACAATCTGTGTGAAAGGAGGCAAGACAGTAGGGTAGCCCAGTATACTGGTGCTTCTTGGAGAAAAAGCACATTTCTTTCTATATCAAATGGTCATAGTACTATACAAATAAGTCTGCCCATTCTTACTTCCTACCCCTAGCATTTGAATTTGAAAACCAAGAGTTCTGGTTTAGAGTCTTGTCTAGAAGAAGATGTCTTTACTACACTGTAGGCAGTGAGATTGAAATGAGAAGTGGAATTTGAATTCTCCCTCCTGGGAGCATTGCCACTTCCCAAATGACAAGACTGACAAGCAGATGTTGTATAATTTCACAGGTGGAATCTTGTGCATTTAAAACTGATGGCTTCATAAGTCTTGCTGTTTACAGTCTCTTGGAATTCATTGACTCTATAATGATGAACTCTGGGAAAGAATGAAAGAGCTTTCTCATCAACTTGTGCATTGCAAAGCAGTTGCTGCATTTCCCTAATTGGGATGACAAATTGCCCGTGTACTCTGAAATCAAGGGTTATAATCAATTACAGAATTGCTCACTCTGCTTTAGTGATGGACTCCTCTCTTTGTGATTATTCATGTCAAAACTAGTTCCTTTGCTAAACCAGTACCAGTCAATCTAGGTGGGTGTATTTGATCACTGTCTTTCTTACATTTTGAGTTTTCTGTGTCTTTACAGATCGAATGGTCACAGTTGGTCGCTGGGCAAAGGGAATGAGTGCAGACTATGAAGAAATTTTGGATGTGCCTAAACCACAGAAACCCAAAACAAAGATACCTAAAGTTGTTAATTTTTGATGATTAGTACTGTTGTTTCTTCAGCATTCTGAACTGGGCCTGCTTCACAAGTTGGAGCTAGACTGTCCCTTGGAGGCCTGTATTATAGATATCAGTATAATTTAGGTGTGATCAAACCATTTCCTGAGTTCTGTCCATCAAGGGGCACTTCTCCCATTGTTTGGAGAAGATCACTGAAAAAAAGTGTAAGATGTTTAAAATGGATTTTTTAAAAGAATATATTTTTGACTGATAGAACTTAGGTGTAACTAAGATTATACACCTGATTGTAACAATCATTTTTTTCTTAAAATTATGCATTAATATGAACTGTCCCTAAACATAGGGTAACTGCTTTGCATTTGGAAGTGAATTTGTGGCCCTGTTGTTGGTTAAAGTATCAATTTATCATTATGTTAGAAATTTATTTATAATTGCCACAAATGTATTTTTAAAATATTAAATAAAAATTCATTTGCTATTTACCTAGTTTTATGAATACCTAATTTTGGATTGAATGAGCCTTGGTAATGTCCATGTAACAATCTCTTTGGAAACATCTTTTATGAATCCTAAATGAGATTAATTTTGATTAATGTTTGTTTTAGTTTTGGCATAAAGATTTATAAATTATTGAGGTTAAAATAGAATAGTACCTCAGCTTAATAGCTCTTTCTTTGCCCCTGGTTTTCAAGAGAGAGATTCCAGCCAAAATTCAGTTTGGGATAGTTAACCAGAATGATGATGGCGTGTAACAGACTGTCTATCAAACTTAATAGCATTTTGTTCACATGTTTTAGATGAGTCAGAGTGAGATTCAGGCATCATCATAATAGAGTTAGAACACTAATCAGAGACCCATTAGCTTCTTTGTTTGATTTGATGAATACATGCATACTTAATACATATATTTCACAAGGCTTCAGGCTCCCATTGTACTGTATAATGGAATGACTTCGTTGGATTGTGTGTTTCATTTGGAATTTTACCTGATTGGATGCATTTGTAACAAAAGGAAACAGCTGTGATTAGTTACTGATGTTTTCAAAAGCAAAATATTTTCCAAATAAGAAGGAACACTTTTTTAATGTCTGTACATCTCAATATTTCTAATCTTAATAAGAGCTGTTCTTTTTTTTCAGCAACAGAGGAAAACATAACCCAGTTTGGCTCAGCATACCAGAATTTAAGGAAGAAGTGAGTGGCATTTTAAAGGAACAGCACAAGCCATGCAGCTGGCAAAGGATAGGAGTGCTCTCCCAGTTCCTCAGCCTGGACACACCCAGGTTTATCTCACCTATCTTGTCTGGAGCAGAAGGCTCTGGAAAGTGAAAAACCCATCAGCTGCAAGCTAAGTCTGATGTTTTCTATATAGTCTTCAGTGCAGGGATGTCCGTTTTTGTTTCCCTTGTGGTTACTTTGTTTTCATTTTAAGGATCTATCTACAGTGAAACTAGAAATACATTCAGGTGCCCAATATAAGGTTGGAAAAGTATGTGGATGCTTTGTTAAAGGAACTCACCAGAGATGGAAATTCTGATGTCCTGAGAGATTGCAGGTTGCTTACTGTTTCCTAACGATGAATGCTGAATGAGGAAGGCACACATGTACTTTTTCACTGTAGATTTTGCAAGGACAAGGACCTACTACATTCTTGGTACTCTTTCAGGCACTTGAGATTGTGGCAGTGAATAAGACAGATAAGGCCATATGCATTCTGCTGAGGCTAAAGAATGGAAGACAGACTTAGGCACAGAAAATACATATCAGAACTATCAGTAAAAATAATATCAGAATGTCAGTATTTATAACATTTTATAAATATTTTGTTGAATTCCCTAAGACTTAGTCGTTAGCACTCTTCTTCTTTCTAGTCCTTTGGAAATGTCATCTCTTTTTACAAGCTCATCTTTTACTTCTCTAGGACTGACTCCTGAATTTACGTCTAGTCCTAAGATCCTTGGTTTCAATTTTGTGTGCTCACCTGCCTGCTGGACATTCTTAATTGGATGTTGCCCTAACACCCCAAACTCACAGTAGCTTTAAATTGAATCACTTCTGTTGAGGGGAAAAATGAACAAATTTCCTTTCTTGTCTCCATTTTATTTAGTACAATTATATCCCAAGCCTACAGGCTCAAATCTCAAGTTATTCCTTTCTTGGCATTCCCTCACCACACCCCAGATTTGACCCTCTCTGACTTTCTTTAGGCCTCTACTTGGCAGTCTGCATAGTAAAGAGTCTTTTGACTAGCCTTATAGGAGATAGCTTTTTCCTCATCCCAGTAACTTTTCATTCTCTTACTCTAAATTTTCTCTGTAATTTAAGTCCCTGCCTAACACTATTTGTCCCCTCTCCACTAGATTATAGGTCACATGAGGGCAGGAATTTTGAGTCTTACTCATTATACTCAGAAGTGCTTGGTGCATACAAAGCATTCACCCTTGTGGAAGGAACGAATGAATTAAATGAATATGTGACAGAATTGACTTAATAGAGAGATGACACGTGGCTGGATAGCTACTTTAGATTGGAAAATCAAGGGAAGGCCTCTGAGGGGAAGACTTTTAAGCTGACATCTGGATGACAAGAGGGAATCTGTTATGAAGATAAGGAAAAAGAATACTTAGGGACAGAAAATAGTTAAAGCTGTGAGCTTGCCATATTTGAGGGTCAGAAAGAAGATGTGATCTTTTTGACTGACTTCCTTCACTTAGCATAATGTTTTCAAGGTTCATCCGTAATATTCCATTGGTACAAAGGTATACAGGGAAGTATTAGAAGCCTTGGATATTTTGATGTGAGATCTTAAGTAAGGGCAATGATACTGACGAAGGAGCCTGCTCGGTGTAGTGGAAAAATAGCAAAGAGGCCAGTGTGGTTGGAAGAGTTGGGGATAAGGTAGTAAAGATCAGACAGTTAACAGGGGTCACATCTTACAGACTGCCAGTTTCTGCTACACAACCACCACAGATCAGAAGCATATGGTAACAGTGTTTATTTAGCTCATGCCTGTGAGTCAGATATCAGTTCAGTTCAGTTCAGTTGCTTAGCCGTGTCCGACTCTTTGCGAACCCTGAACCGCAGCAAGCCAGGCCTCCCTGTCCATCACCAACTCCCGGAGTCCACCCAAACCCATGTCCATCGAGTTGGTTATGCCATCCAACCATCTGGTCCTCTGTTGTCCCCTTCTCCTGCCCTCGATCTTTTCCAGCATCAGGGTCTTTTCACGTGAATCAGCTCTTCTCATCAGGTGACCAAAGTATTGGAGTTTTCAGCTTCAACATCAGTCCTTCCAATGAACACCCAGGACTGATCTCCTTTAGGATAGACTAGTTGGATCTCCTTGTAGTCCACAGGACTCTCAGGAGTCTTCTCCAACACCACAATTCAAAAGCATCAATTCTTCTGTGCTTAGCTTTTTTTATAGTCCAGCTCTCACATCCATACATGACCACTGGAAAAGCCATAGCCTTGACTAAATGGACCTTTGTTGGCAAAGTAATGTCCTGCTTTTTAATATGCTGTCTAGGTTGGTCATAACTTTTCCTTCTAAGAAATAAGTGTCTTTTCATTTCTAGGCTGGGCTTATCTGGACAGATCTGCTAATCTCAGTGGGGCTTATATCCATAAGAAGCCTGGTTTGGGGTCAGCTGATCTAAACTTACAGATGTTCAAGCTGGTTTTAGAAAAGGCAGAGGAACCAGAGATCAAATTGCCAACATCTGCTGGATCATGGAAAAAGCAAGAGAGTTCCAGAAAAACATCTATTTCTGCTTTATTGACTATGTCAAAGCCTTTGACTGTGTGGATCACAATAAACTGGAAAATTCTGAAAGAGATGAGAATACCAGACCACCTGACCTGCCTCTTGAGAAACCTATATGCAGGCCAGGAAGCAACAGTTAGAACTGGACATGGAACAACAGACTGGTTCCAAATAGGAAAAGGAGTACGTCAAGGCTGTATATTGTCACCCTGCTTATTCAACTTATATGCAGAGTACATCATGAGAAACGCTGGGCTGCAAGAAGCACAAGCTGGAATCAAGATTGCCGGGAGAAATATCAATAACCTCAGATATGCAGATGACACCACCATTATGGCAAAAAGCAAAAAAGAACTAAAGAGCCTCTTGATGAAGGTGAAACAGGAAAGTGAAAAAGTTGGCTTAAAGCTCAACATTCAGAAAACGAAGATCATGGCATCTTGTCCCATCACTTCATGGGAAATAGATGGGGAAATAGTGGGAACAGTGTCAGAATTTATTTTTTTGCGCTCCAAAATCACTGCAGATGATGACTGCAGCCATGAAATTAAAAGACACTTACTCCTTGGAAGGAAAGTTATGACCTAGACAGCATATTCAAAAGCAGAGATATTACTTTGCCGACTAAGGTCCGTCTAGTCAAGGCTATGGTTTTTCCAGTGGTCATGTATGGATGTGAGAGTTGGTCTGTGAAGAAAGCTGAACGCCGAAGAATTGATGCTTTTGAACTGTGGTGTTGGAGAAGACTCTTGAGAGTCCCTTGACTGAAAGGAGATCGGCCCTGGGATTTCTTTGGAAGGAATGATGCTAAAGGTGAAACTCCAGTACTTTGGCCACCTCATGCGAGGAGTTGACTCATTGGAAAAGACTCTGATGCTGGGAGGGATTGGTGGCAGGAGAAGGGGATGACAGAGGATGAGATGGCTGGATGGCATCACCGACTCAATGGACGTGAGTTTGGGTGAACTCTGAGAGTTGGTGATGGACAGGGAGGCCTGGTGTGCTGTGATTCATGGGGTCGCAAAGAGTCGGACATGACTGAGTGACTGAACTGAACTGAACTAAACTAGGCTCAGATGAAGAGCTCTATTGCTTGTATGTCTTTTCTTTTTCCTGGGACCAGCAGACTAGTCCTGACCTGTTTTTCTCATGACAAAGATGTAAGAGGGCAGGTCCACTTGCAAAAACATCTTCAAGCCTTTGATTGCATCATGTCTGTTGATGAAGAGGTGGAATAGTGCACTCCATTGGCAGAGCTGGGGATTGTGGCAAGGGAGTGAATATTTTTGAAAAGTAATTGAATATACCACATCATACCCCAGACTGATAAATCTTTGGCTTTTACTCTGTGATATGCAAAATTTTTTACAGGTTTGAGAAGAAATGTGACAGGATCTGATTGCTGAGTTGAGAGCGAAGGGAGGAGTAGGAATAGAAACAGGTTATATTTCAGATGATAGAAGATGATGTTTTGAATTAGGGTTATAGAGTTGATTAGAAGGAATCAGGTTCTGATTATATTTTTCACATAGAGTTGATAAGATTTCCTGAAGGAAGGATTTATGAAGGGAAAGGTGGCAGAATTAAGAGATCTGTTTTGGAAGTGTTGATCTTCAGATGACTTATCTTAGTGGAAATGTCAACTAAGTAGTTAGATATACAGATGTGGAGTTCAGGAGAGTTTAGGGCTTGAGACATAGATTTGGGAGTTATTGGCAAGTAAATATCTTTTAAGACCCAGTGACTGGGTGTACTCAATGAGGAACAGAGATAGAGGAGAAGAGCCAAGATGGAGCCCTGGGTGGTCTAGTATTTAGAGGTCTGGTGGAGGAGGAAGAACCACAAGAGGAGGCTTTAAAAGTGTGACCAGTGATGGAGGAGGAAATCCAAGAGTGACATCTTGGAAGCCGAGAGGAGAAAATGTTGCAAAAAGAAGGAACTAGTCAGTTTTGTTGATGCCATTAGTTGTGGCAATGAGAGAGGTCTGTGGAGGAGTGGAGGGAGAAGTGTGATTCATTGAATGAAATAAGGGTGTGAAGGCCACATTTATAGATAATTGGAGTAAAGATGGGTGGCCTTTAGGAAATAGGATCAGATGAAGTGTTGTTTTGCTGTATTTTGTTTTAAGAGATAATAATGATTATGATAATAATCCAGGAAAGACTTCTGAAATAGAGAAAGAATTGAAGGAGTGAAGCCTTGGAGAAGGTTAGAGAAAAAGTTCTTTGCTAGGGGTGGTGGTTGTTGTTCAGTTGCTAAATCATGTCTGACTCTTTGTGACCCCATGGACTGCAGCATGCCAGACTTCCCTGTCCTCCATCATCTTCCAGAGTTTGTTCAACCTAATATAGATTGAGTTGGTGATGCCATCCAACCTTCTCATCCTCTGTCGTCCCCTTCTCCTCCTGCCTTCAATTTTGCCCAGCATCAGAGTCTTTTCCAATCAGTTAGGTGGCCATCAGGTAGCCAAAATAATGGAGCTTTAGCTTTAGCATCAGTCTGTCCAGTGAATATTCAGGATTGATTTCCTTTAGGATTGAATGGGGGTAGAGATGTTTAATATATTATGATAGGAGGGATGGCAAAGAATGGAAGGTGCATAGAGGGGGAAATGAGATGGCTCCTGGCTAAGAGTTTGTATTATACTCAGTGAAGTATTTTCTAAGTTGATTAACTGTGAAGGAGTAAGACACGTGAAAACCTTGAAGGAAGGTTGTGAAACAGCAAGCATACAGGAAACGCAGTCGGGTTATCAGAGCCCTTTTGAAATTTGTGCTCATAAATCTCAAGTGAGACCAGTCCACAGTTTCAGGTGCTCAGTGCAGGGTTGAGGTTTTACAAATACTTCAATTCAACCACAGTTTTGAATTTGCCAGACAAGCCAAATGAAAGCAAAAGGTACAGAGAGTGACATTAATGATAACCACGGACCCTAAGCCAGATAAGGAAAGAAGGGGGACATGGAGAGGGATAGTGAGCTGTGGGAATGATAGAAATATTAATTTTAAACCTGTTTCCAAGTGTCCCTAAAAATGTCACAAAATGAGGAAGGAAAAGATGGCATCAAATGTGCAATTTTTATATGGTACTTTATATACTTGCAAGTGTACAATAAGAGAGGGATTTTATAATATTTTTCTGACTTTTGGGCTTCCCTTGTGGCTCAGCTGGTAAAGAATCCGCCTGCAATGTGGGAGACCTGGGTTCTGTCCCTCAGTTGGGAAGATCCCCTGGAGAAGGGAAAGGCAACCCACGCCAGTATTCTGGCCTGGAGAATTCCATGGACTGTGTAGTCCATCGGGTGGCAAAGAGTCAGACACAACTGAACGACTTTCACTTTTTCTTTTCTGACTTTTGGAGGTAGGGTCTGAGATTATTAATCTAGTATGTTACAGTTTCATGGATGTCAATAGAAGGCATGAGAATCCTGGTTCAGGGACAAAGGACATTATTACTCATGATACAGCAAACAGCATATCATGAGTATCAGCTTATTTGTGTTGCTTCCATTTTCCCTTAGTCCCCAGGGTGACATGAGGGGCCCAGCTGGATGCTGTGGACGTGGTGGGTTTGTGTCACAGCTGGTGAACACAGGGCCAGCACTCTGAGCAAGTGGCAACAGCTGTAGCACACAGCACACAAGCCAGTCTTCTGCATCCTGAGAGTGAGCTGTTACACTGAAGTCAGGCTGTGGTCACCATGACCTACTGAATTGCCTATGGGACTAGCATATTGCCAGTCGATAGGTCTTGCAGTTTGGCACACTGAGCGAGAACATGCAGGACCCCTCGGGGCCCATGGTGAATTGTCTGATCCAGTAGTTACACTCTTTCAAATGGGTAAAATGAATCATGAGCAAACTTCATAGTTTACATTTTAATGATTTATTCCAAACCATTAAAGTTATTCCTTAACATACATTTTCAACACATATTTTCAAAACTGCTTCTATAAATAGATCAATAAAAATTTCCAAGGTTTGAAATGTGCAATAAAAAATATGAATAAAACCACATGGTGGGTATATATAAGAATACATTGGCTTTCTTTAGATTTTTATTAAAATTATTCATTATTTCGTAGTGATATTTGCCAGAGAAGGCAATGGCACTCCACTCCAGTACTCTTGCCTGGAAAATCCCATGGATGGAGGAGCCTGGTAGGCTGCAGTCCATGGGGTCGCGAAGAGTGGGACACAACTGAAGTGACTTAGCAGCAGCAGCAGCAGTGGTATTTGCATATAAGGGTAGATATATTCTAAAGTATACAGATCAGTTTTCACATTTTTTTCCTCTATAATTCTTTAAAAATATGATAGAAAAACTGAATATAGATCAGAAACTCTGTTGCATTAAAACCAGGAAGAATGAATAGGGAAAAGTTTCCTTTATTAATCAAAAAGCTTTCAGTCCTGTTAGAAGCACTTGAAAACCCTTACCATCAAGAAGGGCATGAAATCTCAAGTGTTCCTGGAGGATATTTTAGCATTCCAAAGGAGAAAGTGAGCCTGATGACATTTTCATGTTCCCTCTGTCCTTAATCTCCAGGGGCTTGAGGATGGCTGCTGATGAACCAGCTTCACTGCTTACCCTTGGATCAATCATGTTTGCTTAAAGCCAGGGCACCAAAGAAAGCCGAGGAAGACTCTACTCAAGTCATCTGTTTTTGATTAACTTTCATTCTACTCCAGCCTCTCGAGAGCTGCTTTCCCTGGAATATGCCAGAAACATTCCCATCTCACAGACTTTGCATGGGCCATTCTACAGGAAACATGCTACGCCCAGAAATCCTCATGGTTCAGTCCCTCTCTGCCTCCAGGTCTTCACTCAAATGTCCTGAGGTAGAGCCTATCTGACCACCCTATTCTTTTTAATTTTTATTTTTTTCTTAATGTTTTCTTTATTATTCCTAAACAATGTATCAGGCCATCAATAACCAGAGCCCAAATCCTGGATGTATATATTTCTGTATTCATTATATAGAATATTTACTATCTTTCAGTGTGAAACACCCACCCCACACACACCTCCTTGTTGTTTAAAAGTCCTGTCTCATGGCCAGAAAAATGTTATTAAACTTTACATCTTTAACTTGCAGTGGCCCTAAGGAGTAGATGGGAAGCTTCAGACTTCTGACCCTCTAGTCCACGTTCCTGCATTCCCAGGTGTGAGGGTGACTCCTGGAAGCCCTCACCAGGCCCATCCAAGCCCCTCCAGCCCTGGCCCAGCTGGAGTGAGGGTGGCAGAGGTAAGGAGGGTGGGGAAGGCTCTGCACCCCCACCTGCAAAGGACACACTCAGTGGGGCTGGGGAACCCCGGCCTCTGCACTGAGCCACAAGCGCTGGCCTCAGCCCCAGGGAAGGGAGGCCAGAAGCTGTAGAAGCGTTTTCCTACTGCTTCTGGCAGGTGACCACCCTGTTTAAAATGTGAACAGCCACCTCCAACACCTCTCCAGCATGCACATCATTTAACTTGCTTTATTTTTCCATTTAACACTTATTCCTGAAAAGTAAAGTGAAAGTGTTAGTTGCTCAGTCGTGTCTGACTCTTTGTGATCCCATGAACCATCAGGCTCCTTTGTCCATGGAATTCTCCAGGCAAGAATACTGGAGTGGGTTACCATTCCCTTCTCCAGGGCTTCTTCCCAGCCCAGGGATCAAACCCAGGTCTCCTGCATTTCAGGCAGATTCTTTTATCATCTGAGCCACCAATTAGCCTATATCATTTATTTACTTTATTATGATGTGATCAGTACCCTTCTGTTACTTGGTGAACCCACAGTGCCTAAAAATGTCTCATACAGAGTAGGTTCTTAATATTTATTGAATGAGTGAAAGAGCAATCAAACAAGTTTCCATTAAAAAAGGAAATATAACCTAAGTGCTGTTGTTGAATTTTACAATAGGAATGCCTTAGTCAGTTGTGTCATGGTTTCAGGCAATAGATTTTAAACTTTTTGAGATCCCCTAGGTAAAGCCTGAATGCATTGCTGTCTTCCAGTGTCGTGCCCTTTTAAAGAATCTTTAGTCCAGTAGTCTGAAGGTGAGCAGTTTGGATTAGGCCATGATGACCTGATAATATCATGTGACTAATAATATTAAAATGAGGCTAGTGTAGCTGATGTTTAAATTTTACTTAAAAATGTAATTAATTTAAATGGTCTCATGTGGTTAGTGGCTACCATATTGGACAGTGCTGGTATGGACTGTGCCTGTGTTATAAGTTAGAGTGGGCAACATCTTTGTATCTAAAAGTAATCCAGCCAAAGTTGCTCTATTCTTTCATTCAGAAAAAAGTTTCAAAAAAAAACTACAAATTCAGAGATGTACGAAAGACAAAAGTTAAAAGCATTTCAATTGTAGAAGAGGGCTGAAATTTTAGCATACAAAACTTTAGTGTACTGTAACCCTCTTTACTGCTCATTTTTTAACCTTTTTTAAAATTAAAAATATTAAAAAATCTGCTTTTGGAATGTAATGTATAAGCATTTAAATCTGCCTGTCCACTCTTCTTATTGTATTTAAATGTTAATTCATAAGATTGGGACATAGTCTAAAATTCATATAAATGAAAACCTGTTGGCACAGATTAATAAAAATAATTACAACCAGGTCTGGACAGAGGTAAAGATTTGACAGACTAAAGCAAGATGTATCTAATCTCTTAAGTGCTCTAAACTCTAATGGAGAAGTCCTTCAAATTTTAGAAGTTGTCCCCATAGAGGAGGTTAACTTGATGTATGCTGGTTTGTCTTATGAATCAAGACAAATCACAGAGTAAAATGTAAAGTCTAGGGAATAAAGTTCTAATGTAATGATTATGAAAGAAGAACTCAGGTCATTCTTTCTCTACAATATCACATTTTGCAGGTACTTTGTGAGTGTATATAGCAATAATACTAAATGGGTCAGCTACCTTGATATATGTTAAATGACACCAGGAAAGTAGTTCCTATTACTAAAATTGATTGGATTCCATTATGTTTTAATGTCTTCCTAATTTAAAGCTCTAAAACATGTAATACATCTTGTCAGGTGCTTCTGACACACTGATACCTGCTGTACATGGAACAACCCCATACTATTAATCACCTAGCCAACATATCATTTCTGATTTTATAATATTTTATAACATTTCAAACAGAATATGTTTCACCCCTCTAGCCTAAAAATGTTTTGATTGTTTTAACCAAACTTTCTCCATTTTATAGAACATACAATATTGACTATGAGAAATTTTCCATCGCCTGTGCCCCTGGAAGGTAGCAGAGCCACAGATGATCTAAAACAGAGTCTTAGAGCTCGTTTAAGGTCAACCCAAATCACTGGTATTTGACTTGGGATGCATTTTGTTTTTTAACCTCCTCACAACTGCATTTTTCTTAGACTGATACGAAATTATTTGTGGCCGAGAAACTTGTCAAGTGTCAGGACTAAGGGAGTTTGGAATTGCAAGTGGGAAATAAAATGACAGATAATTTAAAGTATGCTTATCAACCCATCATCAGTAGCACTCTCTATGAACTGTATACAGGAGGCTGCTGTCTCTTCGATAGATTTTGACCAGCCACCAAGGTTTCCAGCAAAGTAAGGAAGGATGCTAGCAGAAATCTGGTTAAAGTAAGATACCTGTTTCAAGAAAACAAAGTGAAACAAAACAATGTTTTAATTTCTTATTCATTGGAGCTTTTTCAAGCAAGCATCTCAATCTTTTTGGTGTAGGGGAGACTATGACCCCAGTCCCTTGGAAATGGATCTGAAAGGATGACCTGAGGATTCCCTGGTGGGTGTGGGTGGACACACATTACAGAATTACAGTTAATTTAGCAAATCCAGGTAAACTGTTTCTCTATATCTGTAGGAGAAAATTAATGTGCACGTTTCATTGAACTTACTGTACACGAACTGCTGTCAGTAGATGGATGAGAAATCCGGCACATACGATTTCACTTCTGACGTACTGTGGAGAAGGTGGGACTGATGGCAGAATAACCGACCTCAGTGCCACCACGTAAGTGTGACTGAAAGATAAAAGGACATTTTCTAAGTTCTTGAGAGAAATGAAGAACAGTGAATGAAACAGTAAATGGTGAAGAAAAGTAAATTCCTACAGTTAATGCAACTCATTCATATAGTAAAGTAAAACTATGAAGACCCAGATATTTTACATGAGTTATATGCATAAAAAACATTCTCTATGGCTACATTCAAGTATAGGAAATAGTAATAAGGGCCATAGATATTTTCTGCCTAAAAATTATGTATGTTTTGCATAACTCTGCAGAGCTGTAGTCAGACTCCAAACTTGTGTGTGTATATGCTCTAATGGGTTGTTATTTCAGTCTCGTCCACTTTTTTAATGGAAAAAATAATACCATTGTATTAAAGAACCTTCAAACAATAGGAACCCTGTACATTAGAAAACAGAAGTCATCCTTCAGTCTACCTTAACCACACTTTGTTCCTATCCTAGAGAGGACCACCAATAAAATTAACGTTTTATGGCTAAATGAAGTCACTCAGTCATGTCCAACTCTTTGCAACCCCGTGAACTGTAAAAATTCAGATTTTTACATAAATATGATCATTTGACAAATATTGGTCTATAATTTGATTTTTCATGTAGTGATAAATCTTTAGAAGTGTTTCCTGGATCAATACCTCTATAACTACTTCATCCTTTTAAATACTGGTATAGTATTCTGGTATAGGATGGTTCTGCTGCTGCTGCTAAGTTGCTTTAGTCGTGTCCGACTCTGTGAGACCCCACAGACGGCAGCCCACCAGGCTCCCCCATCCCTGGGATTCTCCAGGCAAGAACACTGGAGTGGGTTGCCATTTCCTTCTCCAATGCATGAAAGTGAAAAGTGAAAGTGAAGTTGTGTCCGACCCTCAGTGACCTCATGGACTGCAGCCCACCAGGCTCCTCCATCCATGGGATTTCCAGGCAGGAGTACTGGAGTGGGGTGCCATTGCCTTCTCTGAGTATGGTTATACTATAATTTATATGATAAAGCTTCCATTTATTTCTAATATCTTGCCATAGTAGATGATAATACACTGAACATCTATGTGCATTAATCCCATGTGGGAGGGATTTTTCTATAGGCCTGTTTTGACATCAGAAAATAATGCTGACCAGTTCTAGAGGTAAACCATAACCACCCTGGCAGCTTCCATTTCTTATCCCTCTGAACACTTACTCTTGGGACCCTTCTCCTTAGAACCTGTTCTCTGAGAAGTCCAGTGCCCATGGAGAAGCCTTGAACAGACACACTGATTGAAAGCTAGCCACTTTGGGTGTGTACACAGTAGAGCCTTTGTAAATTCTGAACCAAAACCAACTCCTAGTGTTTTATTTGGCTCTCATTGCATTTTTAGCAGTAATAGAATGCTTCAAAGATTGGCTAAATATCAGTTTTACATGTGCATAGAATAAAAGGAAAGGGAACTGCTTTAGGAGTCTTACATAATGCTTTGCACATGGCTGGCACTTAATAGTTTTTTTAAAATGATAAGTAAAGCCTCATCTAGAAAAAATTTATATGAACATCATTCAAGACCAGAAATGCTTATTCCATTGACTTCCTTATTTTCATATCAACTTTTTCTTTCTACTTTATACTCTAAGACCTTGCTATAACACTTAAGTTACAAATACTCACCCATCTTCGAGCGGCCTTCTTCGTGAAACAAGTACTACCAAGTCTTTGGGTTTGTCATTATTCACCACAGGACAAGTGATGTAATATATCTGATCATCTTCACTTATGCAGTCTATGACTTCACAGGACCTAGGCAAACAGAACAGTGACAGAAAGTCTACACTTTTCTACCTAGTAGAATAAGGCATCCCTTTGTTTTGTTGGTTTGCGTAACTTCATTATTGGTGTCTATATTCACCCTTCTGATTCACATAACCAACTCCTCAAAGCCAGCATCATTTCTTAAAGTCTATCTTTGAGCTGTTTGGCCGGGAGGAATAATTCTGCCTGTAATAGAATGCTGGCCATCTGACTCTAAGGTCATTGCCTTCAACACTGCAGAGAAAGGCACTTCTCTTTTTTCCAGAAAATTATTTTTCTCTAGGATCAAGTAATATCTTAAAGACTAGCAAACTTTATGGACAATCCTTTGTGGACTCTGAGGTAAAGGAATATGGTATACTGGGAAAGAGCACTAAGCTTGAAGTCAAACAACTTGCCTTTGAGTCCCAGAGTAGCTGTGTTGTGTTAGGCAAGTCACTTTTTTTTCAATCCATAAAATGTAGATAACAATACCTATGGTATATTGTATAGGTAATATGTAGATAATAATACCTATGGGCTTAGGATCAAATGAAAATACCTCGCACAGTACCTGAATCAGATGGATGCAGAAAAAAAGTTAATGGAATTGGAATTCATTCATTCATTCCTCTATCCATTCACCTGGAATGTCAGGTGATGTAGAAAATAGTGGAGAGAAACATTTGAAAATAGCAGCAAAGGTTAGGCATTATTCTTGCTGAAAGCTTTGTACTTATATCTACAGATACTGATGCAAGAAAATTGTGAAGTGTTTCTCTTCTCATGAAGTGTTTACTAACAATAACATGAACCAAGGTGCATCCTTCTGGCATCTATGTAAATATAACACATGAGCCTAGAGTTGTTTCACTTTAGTGGTATTAAATTGTCTGTTATGGGCTGTTAATCATAGTGAGATTTAGACATTTAAGAGATGAAATTCTACCTCATCCAAATTAGGAATTAAATGGTATTAATAACGCTGAATATAATAGGAAGCCCATCTTGCCAGTTCTTTCCTTAAAGCAAGGTATCCCTAAGGCCTGAGCCCTGCAACCCAGGAGCTGGAACTCCTTGGAGAAGGGAGTGTCACCCTGACAGTAGAGTTGACCAGGTGCACAGCTGTGCATTCCAGGAAAGGAGGGAGAGTGGAGAAGGTTGGACTAGGGATGTGGGAGACAGGACGTAACAGAAGAATGTAGGCTGATAGCAGTGGGCCCTGATCAGACAGGGAGGGCAGGAAAGAGTACTCACACAGCTGCTTCTCCCAGCTTCTCACCAGGGAGTGCTGTTTCACAGAAAAAGAAGGGCTACCAAGTAAAGATCGAGAGTGGGAAGTACAATTTGATAATCACTTCCTCAGGAGTAATGAGACTATGTCTTAAAGTACAAGAGTGTGAAAATATAGAGCCTGACAGACCTGGGTTCCAAACGAGGTCCCATTGCTTTACTGCCTGTGCAATCTTGGTGAGTCTTGGGACCTCTCTCTTGTTAAATGGGAATAATATCAACCTTGAAGAGTAACTGGTAGGATTACAATAGATGTGGGAAAAGCATGTAGAGTAAATATAGATGAAAACTAGATAATTAGAATCATTTTTGTGCCTCTCCAACAGCTCCTGATACTGTGCTATAGCAAATATTCTTCAGTTAAAACAGTGGGTCATACATTGGGCAATGGAGATAGACTGCAGTGTAGAGGTCATTTTTTATATGATGTCAAGGTTGAATAAGAAAGTATTTTAAATTTATTCTTACGTGTAGTGGGAGTCCCACAAAGGTCGCTTGGTAAAGTTGGACAAGAGATGATAAACCAAGTGTGCCGGTCTTTTCACATGCTTTTCAACCCAAACAGATAAACTATCGTGTTCTTCCAGAGTATATATTTTTATCTAAAATAAAATAACCAAAAAAATAAATTATAAAAGAAAAATTGATGTTTTTACATTAAGACCACAGCAGGATTGCACAAGCTAAAGCATCTTGGCACCTGGATAATTATGAAGGCAATAACGGAAACTTCACTTTAAATATTTGGATGTCTAGAACCCAGACCAGGATGCTATACTCCTGTGTCATCTACACATTATACTACTTGAGGTAGGTCATTTAATTATTGTGCAGTAGTTTTTCTCATGAAAAATAAAGAGCTTTATCTCTTTCCCTCTTTATCTCTTTGTGATATTTTCTTGCCTCTATCCAGGAACGAGAAAAAATACACCAGACTGCTAGGCAAGTCAGCGCTTCCTTTCCGCATAAGACCTTGGAGCCAAGGCTGCAGCCTATCATTCCCAGGATGTCAGATGTGCCTTCATTTGGGCTGAGGGGATCCAGGAAGTAAGCCAACACCTCTAGATCCAACTCAACCTCTCAACAGGACTGCTGAACCATATTGTTCCTTCAGCACAAAGCATTCTTTTTTGTGTGTGTGTGTGAATCACAAGGGTCACAAGGTCAGTTCCTGAGTGTCTAGTGCTTACTGTTCCTTAGAGAAGAGAAAGCTTGTCTTGGGGATCCATTTGACTTATACTTAAATATTAATGTACCCTTTGTTACTCTGAACTTTGCTTCTACTCTGTTTTCATCAATAATCAGAGATAAATGTTCAGCTAAGAGCACATTTTTATCCTGCCCATTTACTCTATCTCTTTCAGGGTGCTTTGAAGGTAGTGTTGAGATTTGTCATCTTATAATCATTCCCATGGCAACAAGCAATGAGAAGACAAACAAACATAGGGTTAAGACTTCACTGCAGGAATCAAGCAGATGGAAAAAGGCTGTGAGGGAGAAAACCTTTATTTAAACATAAATATCTTTTAAGAAGGGAATGAAGAAATGAGAAACTGACTAAAAGCAGCTTGCTGCTGCTAAGTCACTTCAGTCGTGTCCAACTCTGCGACCCCATAGACGGCAGCCCACCAGGCCTCCCCGTCCCTGGGATTCTCCAGGCAAGAGCACTGGGGTGGGCTGCCATTTCCTTCTCCAGTGCATGAAAGTGGAAAGTGAAAGAAGTCGCTCAGTCGTGTCCGACCCTCAGCGACCCCATGGACTGCAGCCTACCAGGCTCCTCCGTCCATGGGATTTTCCAGGCAAGAGTACTGGAGTAGGGCACCAAAAAGCAGCTTAGAAAGGTAAGAAGTAGCTATTTGCTTTTGCCATTTTACCTTGCCAGTTGACCTCGGCACCAAGCCTGTCTTTAAATTGAGCCTGCAAAGGAGGGCATAATATAGGTTGTGGGCATTATCAAACAGAAAGAGAACCATTAATGTAGCTCTCAGTTGAAGGCTGGGACTCAGCCCAGCTTAGCCCTACCTACTTTTGCCCCCTATGCTGCAGAAGTAGCAGGAGGTTCATTGATCCTGGTGTCCCTGTGGCTCTTAGCCAGCCTGTTGGGACTCTGCAGTCTCAGAGGAGTAAGAGCAGGTGGCCAGAGTGAATTCCACCACCTCAGTCGGATTCTGGCCTTGGGGCAACCACAGTCAACCTTGGTGAAACCAGGGTAGAGTGGGATGTAACAATGGGCTGAGTCCTTTTTAAGGGTTGAATTGAGTCCCACCCCCCATTCATATGTTAAAGGCCTAACCCCCAGTAGCCAGAATGTGACCTTATTTGGAAATAGGGTCATAGAGGTGTAATAAGTTAAATGAGGTTCTACTGTAGTAGTATGGGCCCCTAGTCCAATATGACTGGTGCCCTTATATAAAGGGGCAGTGTGGGCACATACATGTACACACACACTGGGAGAATCCCATATGAAGATGAAGGCAGAGGTCAAGTGATGCATCGACTATCCAAGGAATGCTGAAGATTGCAGCAGAGCGCCACAAGCTAGGGGAGAGACCTGCAATAGATCTTGCTCACTCCCCGCAGAAGGAACCAGCATGACTGATACCTTGATCACAGACTTCTAGCTCCCATAACCGTGAGACACCCACTCTGGTACACTCTGTTTTGCCAGCCTGAGAAAACCATCGCAGCACTTCTCCAGGAAGCTGCTCCCCAGGTTGGAGACACATGCTGCTGCTTCCTGTCCTGGAGACAACAAACTTCACACTAAGTAGCCATCATTAAATTTTGCCCTTACAGAGCTCACTAGACTTAGCCAGTGTCAACTACAGTATTGGATGAACGGATGGCATTTTGATCCTTTCCCCAAAGGTAAAAGTAGCAGAAAGTCCTTAACATTCTGCTGTCAGAGACAATGATATTGATGCAGACAAGGAAAGGCAGCTGTTGGTGTTGGTTCTCTTGAAACTCTACTATTGGAAAGCCAACTTTTGCCTAGTGAAAAAATTCTCCAAGACCAACTCTCCAAGAAAATGAGTTCCCTTTCATGCTTTGAAGAATACAGATTACATTCCATTTATCATCTCAAATGTTTTATCATTTGAGAATGGATTTCAATTCTATGAAATTTTATTCTATGAAATGAAGCTTAAAGTAGGTTCAAAATCTGTTGGAGCTTGGTAACATTTTATTAATGATATATTTTTTCATTCTAATAAGATTCTGTTTAATGAGTTTAGACCTGATACAAATAGCACAAGGGGAAATAGCTCAGTTTTAGAGTTTTATACTCTCTGTTGACAGATGTTATTGAGACTATTGTGGGAAGGAGGACAAAACTGGTTTTTACAGAGGTATGGGGAGAGGGTAGAGTTCTTGGAGGTCGATTACCCATTGACTAAGGGGAGGGGACGTGGTCAGGTGCAGCTCTGGAGCCAGTCATCCCCAGCTTCAATGAGAATAGATCTCTGGTCTGTTTCCTATGGGTTTTGTCCTGTGTCAAGGGTTCTTGCCATTCTGGCTTCCTGTCCTCTCTCAGCTACTGCCTAAATAAAAAGCTACTCCTATCAGGCCAATCTCTCACGCATGCTAATTTCCACCAAGATGTGGCTCAAGCTACTCACTGCCTAAAAAGCCTCTTTTACCCCTCCAGCAATTTATCCTTACATTGTCTTCAAGGAGGAAAGAATCGACTCCTCTCCAAAGTTGTCTTTAAACAACTATCTTCCCTGACTTTGAATTGCCTAAGAGCTGACCTTTGTAGTTTAAATACTAAATCTCACTCTTGTTTATAAACTATCTTAAAATTATCCTTCAGCTATGGTATGTGTATGTGTGATGCTTTCAAGATAGTCTAAGTACTTTTAAGATATTTTCAAGATAGACTTAATATAAGCTCCTTTAAGATGAGGGCTCATCTTTTGCTCCTTGTATTACTGCTGTTATTAATTCCAACACTATACCTTGAAAATGAAATATGGATTAAAACAGTAAGTACGCCCAATTTTCATTACGAATACCAGAAATTTTTTACTTTTGCCATCTATCAAAATTTATATCAAAATAAGTATAGATTTTTAAAACCCAAAATATGTATAATTCTTTATAGTTGTGAAAAATTTTTTTCAGCTAAAAGGTGATAGAAAAAATAAGCTATATTTTGAAATTAAAAACATGATGAGTAAAGATAGTTAAAAGCATAAAAGTTTTTAAAAGTTGGAGAGAAGAGGATAACCCAAAAATGAAAAAAATTCTAAGGAGGGCTTCAAATTCAACAGAGATAACGTAAGAATATTTCTTTAGTTATACAATATTCTCTGGTAAGTAACTGTACAGAAAGTTAAGAATTAATTATTGGTGGCTATCCTTAGACACTTGCAAATGCATATTTATTTGTTTAGGTTGTTCGTTTTTGGTCCAAACTCCAAAAGAATTGAAATTTTAATTTGTATGACTTCACTAAGTATGTTTTCATCCTTCATTCCAGATATGAGTTTGTCTTTTACTAAGCTGCTCAGTGAGTGCTCAGATGCCAGCAATGATGCAAGAAGCAGATTTAGTGTTAATAAAAGAAAACAAGGTCTTGAGGCACCTTTTATAAAGGGTAAATGGAAGCAAGTAACTTTGTTATGTTAAACCTGTGTGCATCACTGAACCAAGCATAGATGGAAAACTAACTGGATCCAAAGAAAATAAGGAAGACTCTGAAAGGACTCAGAAGTGAGCACCAAGACACAGTAAAAGCAAATAAACCAAAGCTAAAACGTGCGGAGGAGGTCAAAGTAAGAGTTGAAAACAAGGAAGTACTATCTGAATTTGTTTCTATTCAGGGTGAGTGGCCATATAATTTATTCAAACTGGAAGACTTAGGCATGGTTAATAATTATGATGGGGCAACCAGAACTGTCCCAGGAAAACCAGAACATGTGGTAATCCTGTTTTAGAGGCTACTGTTTCAATGATGATGAAAAACAGTATGCACTGAAACGTGAGCATAGATAAAGTGTCGGCATTATTGAGATCTCCTGAATGCCAGCTAGTGCTATGTTCTGCGACTACAGTGATGAACAAAGAGTTTATAATATGTTTAGTGTGGGCATCAGCTTCAAAGGGTCACCTGATATACCTCTGAGAGTAGATGAAATTCAAATGATATACATTCATTTAAATTTGATGACATGCAAAAGCATTGTAAAAGGTGCTGAGATACAAAAAAGTCAAGACAGGGCTGCTTTCTTAAGATGTTTGTAATCTAGTTAAGGGAAAAGACCATTTGTAAAATTACTATATAAGACAAATATCAATTCAATGTGGCTAGGGAGTAAGTGTCATGAGATAATGCATAATTAATTGGCAAGCTGATCATAAAGAAGTAATTGTTAAAGGAGTTCCTAAATACTTTCCTTCAGTAGGAGATGATTGGCTTTATGGAGAAGCGTTTGTTCCAGGTCTTGAAGATCAGATAGGACTGGGGTAGATAGAGAAGAGAAGGAGAAAGAGATCGGATATGAGAACTAAGCTTGGAGGTAGGAATGTGTAGGGTGATTTGAAGGCCCTTAGATCAGCCCAGGTGGGGAACAGAGACAGAGCTGGAAAGATACTTGACTCTTAAAAAAATTTTCCCCAAAGACTTCTTTATCTTTTAAAAAATTGAAATATAGTTCATTTATAACATTCTGTTAGTTTCAGGTATATAACAGTGATCTAATATTTTCATAGATTATACTCCTGTATATATGACTATATATGAATATATTTATACATGTATATTTATGCACTATATCCCCAGTAGTAGAATTGCTGAATCATATGGTGGTTCTGCAGTATTTTCAGTTTTCTGAGGAACTGCTATACTGTTTTCCATAGTGGATATACCAGGCTACATTTCCACAAACAGTGTAATAGGGTTCCCTTTTCTCTGCATCTTCACCAATATTTATTTGTGGTCTTTTTGATGATAGGCATTCTGACAGGTATAAAGTGATAACTCATTGTGGTTTTGATTTGTATATGTCTCTGATGATTAGGATTGTTGAGCATCTTTTATGTGCCTGTTAGCCATCTGTATGTCTTTGGAAAAATATCTATTCAGGTCTTTGCCAATTTTTTAATTGGGTTGTTTGGTTTTTTTATATTTCTTATATATGAGCTGTTTGTATACTTTGGAGGTTAACGCCATATAGGTTATATCATTTGCAAATATTTTCTTCCATTCAGCAGGTTGTTTTTTCATTTTGTTGATGATTTCTCTTGCTGTGCAAAAATTTTTAAGCTTAATTAGCTTAATTTTGAAGCTTAATTGTGTCTGTTTTTGTGCCAGTACCATACTGTTTTGATTACTGTAGCTTTGTAATGTATTCTGAGAGCAGGGTGTATGATATCTCCAACTTTGTTCTTTTTTTTCTCAGGATTGATTTGGCTATTTGGGGTCTTTTGCAGTTCCATACAAATTTTAGGATTATTTGTTCTAGTTCTCTGAAAAATGTCATGGGTATTTGGGTAGAGTTTGTATTAAATCTGCAGATTATTTTGATAGTATGGTCATTTTAACAATATTAATTCTTCCAATCCATGAACACTGTATTTTTCTATTTCTTTATATCTTTATTTCTTTTAGTGTTTTATATTTTTCAGAGACTATGTTTTTCACCTGTTTAATAAGTTTATTTCTAGGTTTTTTTTTTCTTTGTTATGTGACTTTAATGGGTTGTTTTCTTGATTTTTCATTCTGATAGTTCATTATTTGTGTACAGCAAAGAAACAGATTTCTGTATATTAGTCTTGTACACTGCAACTTTTCCTGAATTCATTTATTAGTTCCAATAGTTACTTTGTTGGAGACCTTAGGATTTTCTTTATATAGTATCATGTTGTCTGAAACAAGAGATAGTTTTACTTCTTCCCTTCTAATCTGAATGTCTTTTATTTCTTGTCTGATTGCTGTGGCTAGAATTTCCAATAGTAGGTTGAATAAAGGGTGTCTTATTCCTGATTTTAGAGGAAAAGCTTTTACCTTCTTATTATTGAGTATGATACTAGCTTTAATTTTATCGTATATGATCTTATTATATTGAAATATGTTTCTTTCATACCAATTTGGATGAGAGTTATTATCATGAATGGATGTTGAATTTTGTCAGATGCTTTTTCTGCATTTATTGAGATGATCATACTATTTTTATCCTTCCTGTTAATATGGTATATCACATTGACTCATTTGTAAATATTAAACCATTTTTGTATCCCTGGAATAAATCCTATTTAATCCTGATGTATGATCCCTTTTTTTAATATTTTTGGATTCAGCTTGCTAATATTTTGTTGAGAATTTTTGCATTTATATTAATCAGAAATACTGGCCTGTAATTTTCTCTTTTTTTGAGTGTCTTGGTCTGATTTTGGTGTCAGGGTAACAATAGCCTAATAGAATGAATTTGGGAGTGTTCCCTTGAATTTATTTTGAGAATGCTCGGTATTATCTCTTTTTTGTATGTTTGATAGAATTCCCTGTTCCAGTCCTGAACTTTTATTTGCCTTAGATGAGAACTGCAATAGAGCAGAGCCCTGGGAAGTTTCAGTCTGCGTCCTTTGCCTTGTTCCCAGGAATAAGGAAGCATTGATTCCTTTCAGAGTAGAGTTTAGGTTTCTTATACTGCCCTTCTGTTAGTCCCACTGGTTTTAAAACCAGCTAAGGGTATTCCTTCTCTCAGGGTGAGACCTCAGGGCTGGGGTGTCCTCTCCTAGGGATGCAGGTCCTGACCTGATGGCGTTTTTTCTCTTCCTACCTGACTCTGTGTGGATCTTTCTTTATAGCCATAGTTGTTGTATAAGAGTCTTCCTGACACTCTCCAGTTTGTTTTCAGTGTTGTGAATTGCTCCACATATAGATGTATTTTTGATGTGTTCATAGGGTGACTCGGTGTCCTTGTACTCTGCCATCTTGATCTCCATTTTTTACCTTCTTGAAAGCAGCATTAGAAGTAGCAGAACAACCTCTACCATGACAACTTTCATTCATGATGGGCAGTGAGCTGTATGTATACCTGAATGCCTCCTACCTTTTCCACAGCACTGGTAACCTCCCATCACTTTTGGCTGCCAGGCTTTTGAGAGCCTCCACATTGCCATTACTCAAGGATACCTAAAGTATAAATAATTGAAAAGCTGTGGGTTCAGTGTACACATATGTGATCAAATATTTTCTGCTTAGAAAATGGATACTGTTAGAGCCAAAGTGATGATGTTGAAGTTAGAATAAGTAATAATAAGTAAATTTCGATTTCCCTTTACATTTCATGGTCAAAACGTTAAAATGACTAATACTTTTTTGTTGAGAAGGCGTGTCATTCAGTACAGATCATGTTAAGACACTAGATCTCAATGTCTTATGTTACTGGAATGCATTTGATGCAGATCAACCGGAGTCTATAACTCAGTAACTATGTAGATAGTTCAGACAAGGCAGTGAAGCAGCCGGCTGATGACTAGTTACTCATAGATTGGTTTTGTTTCGTTTTGAGATGACAGGTTGCTATAATTCACCTCTGTATCTAACCTGTATAGGCACAACATGAGTCAGTTAAATGAGGGGGTTCCCGTTTTTGTAATGATTTTTACATGAAGAACGTCAGATCATAAAACTGTCACCTGGTTGCCAATATCCCAGTATATGCAAAGTGGAACTTCTTCTTTGTGGGAAATGACATATTTTCTGGAAAAAAATGAAAATATTAAATAATAGTTTTCTTCCCTGTATCTAGCACATAGCAATAACTGTGACACTTTCTTGAAGTGAAATCAGCAGTTACAAAAAGCTGCCTTTACTGGTGGAACAATCAGGAAGAACAATTTTCATCACAGTAGCGTCCACAGTCAAAAAATATCAAACCTTCTCTTTTTATATTATGTGGGAATAGAGACCCAGAGAAGGCTTTTTGCTATGTAATTTGTCAGATAAGAGTCCATAAAATCTTACACCTGAGTCCCTTACCTGCCTAGGCGAATTCTCTTGCGTGCGAGAGCTCCACGATACCGTCGAAAATCATCCTTAAATAAATTTTTTTAAAAAGTAAAATCAATACATTCTTAATATTTCTGTGCTACAATCCTAAGTCTGTCTCTCCTAAGTCAGTTGAAAAGGCTAAATGGGACAAGGAGTCTCTACGTGAACTATCTTCAGGTCAGAGTTTGCAGTAAGGCAGCTTATTCCACAAGACTTAATTCTGATGAATGTAGAGCAACTGGATATAAAGTAGAGAACTGGATATAAAGTGGGAAAAGAGAGTCAGAAATGAGACATGGAAGACATATGCTTCCAACAGCAGCATGAGGCTGAATAGATGTGAGGTCTTCAGGTCCTTCACTGTTTAAATAAAAGACCAGAGTGATTTGGAAAAAGAGGAAAAGGATCATGTTACTTTGTGAGGCAAAAAAGAAAGAAAAGCAAAAGGAGAATGGACATGCAGGTTGTTGCCAGTGCAGGAAAAGATTCTGGGTGGAGCTCTGTACCACAGCTTCCCCCAGAATAAGTGGTCTGATTACCGAACTGCATGTGCTAATAACTGACCTTTGACATGGGTTTGATTTTGGGAAATGTGATCAGTTCTTCCTTATCATCGACAGCATTATAAATGAGAAAAGCACTGTTGATGTGACGGCCCCGGCCCTCAGACCACTCCTGGCAGTTAAAGGCCTCCACGCGCACTCCAACTTCAACACTGCAGAAAGGCAAGAAAGAGCCTGCTAGGCCTCCCCAGCCCACCACCCCCCAGCTCCTCCAGGCAAGAAAGAGAAGGAGGACCCTGTGTTGTTTCTTTGTTGTCTGCTAATCTGTGCAGCGGTTAACATCCGTTTCATCAAGTCGATGGATCTTATGTACAAGCTCCTGGGAGCATGTCCACTTTACTTTCCCACTTCAAGTAGTAAAAAAGGCCAGTGGGACCTTATATACATTCATGAATAAACTTTGGTCATGGGAGGTGGGGTGTTAAATTATGCCAAAGTCAAGTTTTCTCTCCTAAAACAATAGTTCTATAATTTAAAAGCATCAAACACTGAAGTTGGATAGGAAATACAGATGTTCTTTTTTACATTTAAAAAGAAAAAAATACCAAGTTAAATCTTTTCTTTGCTGTCAAGAATAATAAAAATATCTGAGAAATGTTTTGAACTTCATGGTAATAAATGACAGGTCCATTATGAATTGTTGACCATATGGGACCCTTTTGAGAGTGAAAGGAAGAATTAATGATTATGATACACACAAACCAAGACCGTCCTGGATCAAGTGGGAAATATAGTCAACCTTCAGTTCAGTTCAGTTGCTCGGTCATGTCTGACTCTTTGCGACCCCATGAGTCACAGCACGCCAGGCCTCCCTGTCCATCACCAACTCCCAACCTTATTATGAGACAAAAACCAACTTATCATAACTTAGTGAAAGGAAGCCTCAGTGGAACAGAGGATTAATATGTATGTCTATAGATTTTGAACATGAAATTTCAAAAAAAATTAGAAGGAATGTGGTTATTTTAAAGTATTCCCTATACTCACCTCCAGGTTGAGATAAAAACAAAGAACATTGCTTATGTGCGAGTTTGATTTCATTTTATAGCAACCTAAGAGCACCAGACATGCTTTACCAGGTCTGAAATGTGTTGTTGACAATGGCATTGAAGACAAGACGGTCTCCGACTGTAGATGGTCCCCTGAACTTAAACATGTCCACGGACTTCAGAACAGGATGCCCTCGACACAGGCGGCTGGTGAAACAAAGGGAAGGAGAGAGAAAGAGAAGAAAGTGATCATTCTCCAAAATGTTTTCAGGAGCTACTGCTTTGCTTAATGGATGCAATAGACCTGTGTTCAGGGTGCTTTCTAATGAACATCTCTTTCAGCCCAAGAGGGTAATAAATAACTGGATTGTGTATGTTGAGAGTGGTCCTGTGACATTATCTGCAAATATTTTAGGAGATACAATGTCCCAGTCTGTGGGTGGCTTTCCCAAGATGCTGGTGCTTCTGCTCTTGTGGTGAAAGTCCTGTTCTTGTTTTGTGCCCTATGGAAGTATCTCCAAAAACAAAACAACTGTCTTTTGTTCTGATTTCAGAGTTTTATTCCTCCTGACAGCTCACGACTGCAGTCACAGGAAGCGTGACTCCCAGGTTGGCATGGGAAACAGTGAAGAGAACTTTCAGCTGATGCCATTCACACGACTTCCTTGGATTCACTGTTACCTAAATTCACCCACATGTCAAAGACCAATTTTTCTTCCCCACAAAAAAAGTTAACCGCTGCAAGGTACACATTTTACAGTTTTTTGGTGTGCGAAGTTTTGAAAATCTATAAAGAAGATTTGATCTCAGAAAGTTACTATAATTGTCTACATTTTAGATTCCCACTGTGGTCATGCAGTTACCCTAAAGAATTCTGCCAACGATAAGTGAATAGATTCTGCCATAGTTAATTACATTGTAAGCCTTTATAGTAGAACAGGTTTAAATGCTTTATTGTCATTAAGAATGACAATGTCGTTTTAAAAACAAGCTCTTATATTTGTGCACAATTTTAGGATAACCACAGGTTTCTAATTATAGTCATAACTATAGACATATTAATAAATAAAATTCTTTTAATTTTGGGAAAATAAAACCTTAACAATTTTCAGTGGTTACAAAAATTGTCAGAAGGGCAGATCCTGTTCAAATGCATTTTCAGAGACTACAGTGTTCTTGAAAACTACCCAATTACCTACATGGCTCTGTTAAGAATGAAATTACGCTTTTTGAAACTGAGCAGCATTTAAAAGTACTTTTCGAAGTTCTTCCCTCTTTCTCATCATATTTTTCAATTACTCCTTTGGCCATAATGATTCTAACCAGCACCTCCAGAGGTCAGACCTAATTGTGAACCACCTTTTAAAAAGTTTGTATCTTGACTGTTTTTAAGTGTAATGGCTATCTTCTATTTCTGTTTTCCATCTACTTTGTCATAACTAACTTTATAAGAGTTGCAAGATCAACAGTCATAATTCATAATAACTGTAAGAACTGTCATTTCATTTTTATTATTGAACCAAGAATTTAAACTTTAACCCTCAGGAAAGGACAGAATAATTCTCAGGTAAACAGGAAAATGACTGATCATTTTCTCATTTGATAAAAGGCAACATTGATTCTACTTGTTCCCTTGACTCACCCAGTAGCCAGTCTCAGACCCTCTGCCTTCTCCCAACTAGCCTCAAGATCACAAACCAAAGGCTAAAACCAAGAACCTTGCAGAAATAGTAGCCACCGCCTCCATCCAAGCCATAATCTGGCCACCAAATGTATTTCCATGATGGTTTGCATGGGGTGGGAGGACAAGTTCAATGCTCTGAACAGAAGTGCCCCTTGTGGAAACGGTTCCTTCCTCTTCTTCACAAATGGGATCTGAAAGGTAGACATAAACAAAAATGGTAGAGTTAAATGTAGAACCTGAGGCGAACACCTTTCCTTCAACTCATTAGATTTTTAGAAAAATTATTTTTAATTTTTCTAAAAATTAAATATTATTAGTTAAATAATAATACTTAATTAAAAATTAAATATTATTACCCAAGACTTAAAATTCCCGAGGAAATGAATAGGTTTTATTTAACAGTGAATTGGGTAAGACAACAGATCAGAAAGGGCATTTTAGAGATTGTATTCCAACCTATTTTATAAGTCAACCAAAATTTTGATCAAAAGGATAAGTAAGTTTAAATTTGAGTTGCTTCAGGTGGAGAAGGGGCAGATTACAGCAGGTTAGGGCAGAAAGAAATTTGGGGATTGACGGATATGTTGTTATCTTGATTGTGGTGATGGTTTCATGGCAGTATGCATGTCTCAGCACCTATCAAGTATAACTTTAAATATGGACCATTTATGGTATGTTAATAAAGTTAATGAAAAGAAAGGGATTTGAGCTTTAGGGGCCCTGGACACTGAGAATCTGGAACAGTTTGCTGCACTATAAACTTCAGAACGGGAATATGGCCTCCCCTGGTGACTGCTTTGTAATGAAAGCAGTCACAAACAGAAAAGATCCAATATGTTGTTCTTCTCAGTGTCTTTCTGCTTCTTTTGAATCATATCTGCTTCATTTACTGACAAATTGGTTTTTCCTCTCAACAATGGAGAAATCATTTACTTTGGCTGCAAAGCAGTAAAATGTATCAGTTATACTTCCTGCATCATCAAGTGAATCACCAGCTAGGCTTAAATCTCACGTGCTGTTGTTGAGGAACTGGGGGAGGAATTACAGATCAGGGGTACCATGCTGTACCCCTGTACTCTCGGAGGCAGAGCTGAGCTGGCAGTGTGAGAGCACAGATATGCCCAGTTGTTGCTGGTAACTGGGAATGGAGCCCTTCTTGGCACATTTACATATAAGTCAGCAAAGAAGTGTGGTTACAGAGATTTTCATTCCATTTCCTAATGTAAATTTTATATTTTTAATCAACTGTCTTTTTCTTTTACTTTTTCCTCCTGCATTTCACTGATCATTTCAGTCCCCTCCTTAAAAACATACAGTGACTTCCCCTTGGCCTATTGGAAAAGCCTGAATCATTCTTATGACCTACAAGCCCTTCCTTTCTTATCTGGCTTATGCCTACCTCTCCAGCCCCAGCTAGTCTGAATGCCAGTAGCAACCCTTCTTCCCCCATCACATCTTCTTGTAATCTCTCTCTCCCTTCTTTCCAGCCACTCCAGCATTTTTCAGCTTCTATAACTAAAATGCCATCTTCAGCATCAGGGCATTTGTACATGGTCTCTCTCTGTAAGTAGTAGTCCCGCTGGCCACCACCACCTTCTTCCATTTACTTCCTATTCTGTTTTGGCCCATCTCAGTTACCACTTCCTCGGGAAAGCCTTCTCTGACCTCCACAGCTGATTCCACTGTTATGAGGTCCTACTTGTATCTTTCTTTCATAGTCACAATTTTGTGTTTATTTGTGTGGTCTTTGATTATCTGACCCCCTAGATCCTGAGCTCCTTTGGGTAAGGACTGATTTTTTAAAATCCTAATAGAATTTCAGAATGTAGATGCTCAATCAGCATTTATTGAATGAATGAATGGATGGATGGATGAATAACCTTAACTTTGCTGATTTATTCCACATGCACAGTCCTTACTATCAACAGGATATTTTTAGGTAACAAAATGATTGTACTGATTCCTACTTCTATTTTTTACGTAGTTTGCCCAGCTCCTCATTTTCACTTAATTAGTATTGTGGACTCTTCAATTTTTCCAGTTGTGTGTCTGGGTGTGGTATAGGGTCTCACGGTGGTTACAGTTTGCATTCCCCTGATTAATAATGAGGTCCAAAATCTTTTCAAATGCTTATTAAACTTTCATGTTACCTCTTAATAAAAATCTATATTGTTTGCTTCAAATGTTACTTCTCTCCCATTCTTTTTCTCCTCTCTTCTTGGAACTTTGATTAGATGCTTGTTAGACTTCTTACTCCATTCTCTCTGTCTCCTAATCTCTTGTATAGTTTCCATTTCCTTGTTTATCCATCTGCATTCTAGGTAACTCCTGGATTTACTTTCCAGTTTACTGTCTTAGATGCTGTTTCATTAATAAGTTTTAAATTTTAATTATTTTATATTCTTTTTGTATAGAAATTATTTTTGCTTCTTCATCTAATGTTCTAGGTCATTTTCTTGTTCCTACATAATACTTTTGATACTCTTTTATTTCTTAAAATATATTAACCTTTTACTTCAGATTCTTTATGTGGTAAATTCCGTTTCTTTAGTTTTCATTGCAGGCTTCATTCTGTTGTCTGGTGCTTTTCTGAATTCAGGTGACTTACTTTTGTCTTATGATTCTTGTCTAAGAGCTCACATTCCTTGGATCTCTATCTGTGGGAGTTCTTGAGGACTGGGCTTAAAGTTGTGTCTGCACAGAGGATTTGCATTTGTGGCTGCAGATCACCCATGGGTACTTAACACAGTATGAATTCACACTAGGTTTTACTTGGTCTGTTTCAAGCCAAACAAATTATGTGAATTCTGACACCAAATATGCTTGAGAATGCAGTTGTGATTGAATCCTCAAAGAGAAACAAGTGGTTTTTCCATTCCACATAGGGCTAAGTGGAAAGCATGCCAACTAGAGCTCTTGGAGGCCTGGTTTTTCCAGTTGACCCACTGAGGGTATCATTTTGGAGGGGTTTCAGCTCCAGGTGTGGTTCCCTGATCCACCTTCCACTTGACTGTGCCTCCTGAGCTAGGGCAGGCGCCTTACAACACAGCTCAGGGTCTACCACCTACAGGGTCCTCCTCAGCAAATGCCAGCTCTTATGTTTCCTTACACTGCTGCATTTGTGTTTCTGATCATTTGTGGACTTGAAGCCTCTTTCTTAGTTTTCTGCCTGCTGAGATGTGTTTGTAAATATTTTATCCAGATATTTTAGATTTTTTTCAGATTTGCGAGTCCACCATATTGCTGTAATCAGAATTGGATTGCTTCCTAAAGTAATCCTTAAAAAGCATATGAAATCTTAAATTCTTAAATCCTTCCAACTTCTGTCTTTTTTAAGTAGTGATTTTGCTAGATAATTTTTTACAAACATCCCAAACTAGTACTGACTGAGATTTTTTTAAGGTTAATATCTCTTACTCAAATGGCACTATTTTGGTTCAAAATAAATTAATATAAATTTTCTGTACAATATATAGCTAAATTAAAGAAAGGTGTGTAATTGTTTGAATATTGTGTTACCAAGATAAAATTTAAAAAAAAATAAGAAAAGACCTTATACTGTGAGAGACATTGTAAAGACTCAGATATAAGGCAACTCCTTTTTGGATGGATAACTAAAGAAAAATTTACTTGATTCCTATGAAGACATACGTGGCACACACTGGGGTACACAGAGCTGTGTACTAGGGCAGGTCTCACGTGTGTAAGGATCATCTAGGAAATGTATGCAGGAATGTATTGAGTACAGGGGGCTTTGGTGCAGAAATATGCCTATTTGGAGGTAATTGCCAGTCACTGGGGAAATGGGGCACTCCCAGGTTTAGACTAGAGACCAGTCTAGGCTCAGAGCTTTGGCTGTGCACCCATGTTAAGGACAGTAAACAAACCTCATCCTTTCTACAGGTTTCCAACTGGGACATACTCATCTGGAGGTCAGTTTCAGTTCTTGTACTTTGGATGTTTATAAGTATTTTGTCATTCCTCTTGGACAGTGTTACATTTATCCCACATTTTTTCGGTCAGGACTTTGACCTGAATTGAGGTTATTCTGGTTTTCCGTCTCACAACCAGAAAGGATCAGGACAGCGGCAGAATGCACATTCTTTTCAAGTGTACATGGAACCTCCTCCAGAACATGATCACAATCATATAATTAAAGTTCCTGTAAATAGATTTACTAACCATCAAACTTGCCACCTTCCTTCATCAAGTTTTTAAAGGTATCTTCATGTTGTAATCGAACTTTCCTTCTCTCAGAAGCCAGATTGTGTTCTACATGATCTTGTTCAGTTAGAAGTGTGACTGGTTTTAATTGAATCTAGAAAAAGAAAAACATTTATCTTTCATTGCCTTGTTACATTATAAAAGCATAACATGAACTTTGCAAAAACAAATAATATGCCACATTATTTTCTAACTCAAAGTAAATAGAGCATTTATGGATATGTACATTTAATGGATGTGTACATTTTATTTTGTCTTAATTTTTTTCTTAAAATATTTTTAAACTAAAAACCAATGTAGGCTTCATAATTTGTTCATATAATATGTGCCTTTAAAAAGTTTTCCAAACATGAATTTTCCCTGATTTAAAAAATTTTCAACAGAATTACAAAATAAGATATTCTTCAAACTAATGAATGAGGAGAGGGACTTTGATGCCACTAAATTCTTATCAAGAAATGTTTTCTACCTTTTGAAAAATTAAGATATCAGAGGGAGAGAAGAAAGGTATTCTAGAGAAAGCTGTCATGATGTTCCCTGTTTGGAAATTTCATCACATGATGGGAACATTATCTAATAAGCAAACTGAAAGAATCAGTGTATCAGACTAAAGCTCCAGCTGACCTCCAGAAACCTGGAAATATGATGTAACAGAAGCAAGGGGTCAAGTTCTTCCAGAAATGCCTGAGTGCTGTCCTGTGTATGAGTCACCTTGCAGCTGGACTAGGAGAGCTCCATGCTTATTTACAGGCCACGTAAAGGCTGACCCTTGACCAAGATAACGATGAAATAGCTAGCGATTTCTAATACATGGTTAAAGTCAACTCCCCTGGATGACCTCATGCAACTTGTTTAGGAATGTAATGACTAAGGCTTATACTGGTTTAACTAATTACATAGCTTTATTTTAGTTGTGTGACCAGTGGGGTGTAGAAGACCAACTTGTAAACTAATGTTTTGGCTTTCCAGTCTGCAGATGAAGTACACTTTGTGTGCTGAAGAGATCCCTAAGAGCTTTGGCTGGAAGTCTCGAACCTCTAGGATGTTTGCTGTGCTTTCTTTCTCCTGCTGTGCCCTTTCCTTTAGCTTCAGTAAGGCCTTGCACGAGCATACACTGTGGGGTCTTGGGAAGCGTTCTATGATCTGGCCTGTGTCATTGTTGAACTAGACTGAATTAATCATTGCCCATCTCATCTGGAATGAACTCACTTTGGACAGAGACCCAGGTAGCCCTGTCGGTTCAAACCACTGATTTTTCATGGCTCTCTTAATGGTGTGCTACTGAGTAAGAATGTTTCCAGCTAGAAAATGCAGGTGCTTTACAATAAAGGTTATCTGAGCTAACCAATTATGGCAGCACTTAGGGCACTTGCTTTCTCAGAAGCACTGTTGGAAAACAGATCTTTAGGCTCAGCGGAAACTAGATTGAAGTGTGGCTATTCTATTCTTATTCCACGAGTCCCTGAAGCTAGAGGGGGGAAATGATAGGCTTTGTTTTCTCCTCCATGTGAAGGAATGATTTGAGGAGGTGGATTGCTTTCTGTCACTTGTTCGCAGATATGGGAACTCTGCAACCATCCCTGTATTCCCTTATTCACAAAAGTTTGGAGATTCAGAGGGGATTCCAGGAAAAACAGAATGTTTGAGAAGAACTGTCTCAGTGTCTCAATGATTTTAGTGAATATAGGATCCCTAGGATGTTTTGTCAGAGCACAGATTCCAAACTCCTATACTAGTGATTCTAATTCAATAGGTCTGAGATACAGCCCAGAAAGCTACATTTTTATAATACAATAAGTGATATGAACCTCAGTTTGAAAACACAATGCCCCCAGGCAATGGGGTTTGCTTTGTGGTCTATTTTATATCAGACAGAGAGTGGAAGAAGTATCCTAGTATACAAAGCTGCAGAGACACCTGCCACCCAGGCACCACCATGGCCTAACTAGGCCCTGGCCCATCTGTGTGCCTCCTGGCCCAAGTGAGGAGTTGCTGGTGACTGCTTCTTTTGGGTACAGGGAAAACTTTTTCCTAGCGGGCTCTTCCATGTGAGGAAGACTTTTGCAGAGTGAATAGTACTTGTGGAGCTAGGAGAAGCCACTGTGCCTACTTCTAAAGTGATCCTTCAAGTGAAAGATTTGAGTTCTAAATTTAATTATTACATTTTAAAATGCTTGTACTAAGTGTGGATCCTCCCCTAGGTATCCTGGCTCTAAAAAGAAAATCCAAGAAATTATAGAAAGTCTGCAGTAGACAAAGGACAAGCTGCTCTGGGCCAATGCCAGGCAAGCCCACTGGAATACCCACATCAGGCCAACACATTTCTATTAAGGGTGTTTTTACACCATATGCCCTGCAGCTTATTTTCAAACTTCAGTAACTCAGCAACTTTGACATTATTCCTTTAGGTTTGAAAAAGTAATTGGACCATAATGCACAATTGGTAGCTAAAATGCTCTTGCTTTAAAAAATATTTTAACTCAATTTTGAGTTATATAACCACAAAAGAACCAAACCAGTAAGCAATATTTTTGGGAAATTGATATGACCTTCAGACCACTTAAAACACAATGTCTTTTCCCTCTTTCACAAAATGTCTTTTCCCTCTTTCACAAACTGGCTACATCTCTCATTTTTTCTAAGGTAGTTAATACTGTAGTATCATTGCATAAGTATTGGTGACAGTTACAGTAAGTATTGGTGAATAACAAATCTTGGGAAAGTGTATTCCTGGTAAGAAAGAAATGTCCCTTACCTGTAACAATTCTGATGCTGGTAATTCTGTTAATGAGTCCCTGAATTATATGCTAGATACTTTTCAGACAGAAATTTACCTTTTCTTTTCCAACTGGTTTGGCTACAAAGGAGAGAAAGCCACACTAACAAGTTTCTCAGTGCCAGTGAGCATGTCCTCTACTGTAACCTTGATGCTGATCTACAGTGGAAAGAAAAATAAAAAATTTTCAGTCATCCAGACAACAGATGACACTGCGGCATTCAAAATTCATTTATGCACTTCACCATTGTTTTGTTTTTTGAATAAAACCCGTATTTTAATTTACTTCTAGTCAGTATCATCCTCTCTGTGATTTTCTATTAAATTGAAAAAAAAATCTCTTCTCTGATTATAGAAAAATACATATTTACCATGGAAAATTTTGTTAAGTATAAAAATAAATGATAAAAATGGAATCTATCAAGAGTCAATATCACTAATCCCATCACCCAAATTAATAATTACTAACCTTTATATAAATTTTCTTCCAGTGTTATATATGAAATGTGTCTATATGTATATAGAGATGTGTATGTATATGTATCTGTATACACACACACACAAAAGACTATCATACTGTATTTACAAATTTATATTATATCTTTTAACTTTGGGGCATTTATTAAACATTTTCAAATCCTATTATTACTAAATGTGCTTTCAAAAATAAGATATTAACAAATGCCTTATAGCCTATCAGAGAGGTGTACCATAACTATTTTTAATCTTCAGTCTCAGTTTTATAACCAAGTTGACATGGATAGAATGTTATTTATAGTCATGTTATTTGCAGCTTTGTTTCCTCCAGGAGTTTTCTTTTTCAGGATTAGCAAGAATTGGCTAAGACACTCTATGGTGATAACACAGTGGACTGGATTTCCCATATGAAGAACTCTGAAGCTTAGGTCCTTATCATGATCACACTCTGCAGAAGTATAGGTAAACTTGGGAACATAGCCCAGAGAACTAATACTACCTTCTTGAAACAGTGGACAACCTCGCCCATCTTAGTTCAGCACTGTGTTATCAATGATAGTGTCCATTTCTTCATCTTCACCAAGTACATCATGTACAGAAATAAACATCAGTCAGTGAGTCACTTAACTTATGAACCAAATTAGTATTTGCATGGTAAATGTAAGTTAACTAGGTGATGATTAACCAGATTTAAACCATCCATTCTCAACTCCCAACTCTCACCCACATAACTTTCTACTTTCAGAAAAATAAGCAAATGAAAAATAGACAACTAACAGTAAAAACAAAGCAACAGTTTTGGAGAGTTAAAGCAAGTTCTGAACCTTGTCTTCTGTTAGAATAGTTAATGACCAAATGTCTCAAAAACATATGCCAGCGAGAATTTCACTTTTTGTCATGACATAGTAGGTCACTTTGGAACTATATTGTACGAAAACAACTGGAAAATTGGACCAAGTATAGGAAGCAACTGTTTTCACACATAGGACAGCAGGCAATGCAGAACTGGATCTCCACGGAAAGGGAAGATTAATGAGGGGAGCACTTGCCTGGGCTCTCATTCTGTAGGCAGTTCCCAGACTATGACCAAGGAGAGGAAATGGGAAACACTGAAATGAAGACCCAGAAATCAAGATCAAGGCAGCTGAGATTGTCCCAGAAAGGAAGGAGCTACAAAAGGAAAGAATCCCAGGTATGTGCATATTGTCCCTGTTGAGTGTTTGGGTTGATACCAGTCTGAGCCTGTGTAGGGTGAAATTTCACAAAGCCAGAAAAGAACAGTTTCTGAGGAAGAAACGATTGTAAATTGAGCTCTTGTAAAAATTCGAAGAGTTCACACAGCCCTGGGAATCTGGTGTTCCCTCCAGCCAGACCTCACTGAATAAAAAACATATTCATAGAGACCACATAGGACCGCAACTTTATAGAGGGACTACATTAGCCCTAAACGGGGCTAGTATTTATTTTTCTTCAGATCAGAAATCTAGGCTTTCCACTCACTGGGTGTTTTTTGTATTTTTTTTTTTTTTCCTTTTCTGTTCTGTTCTGTTCTTAGCTTTTAGTCAAACTTCCTTTGGAAATTCTGGCTGGTCTCAGGGAAAAGGACAGGAGAAAAGAGAGGGGCCTTTCATCTATGCATGGGCCGAACAGAGGGAGATACTATCTCTCAGGAGAAAGGCCAGGCCCAGAGGCTACTGTGTGCAGAGATCAAGAGCCCTATAGTTGAGAATCAGAATCCAGAAGCACTGTTGTACTGTCTCTGACATGGCTCATTTTATCTACAAGTTTGCATAACCTTTCTGATTTCTTCAAGTTTTTAGTACCCTGTTTATATAGATACTAGGGGAAAGTGAGGACTAAATCAGGGTGAAGCCATCACCATAGGTATGGTTATTACCAAGACAGTTCTGTTATGGGTTAATTTGTGTCCCTCACCAAATCTGGTACCTCAGAATGTAACCTTATTTGAAAATGGGGTGTAATTATTTAAGACAAGGTCCTTCTGGAGTAGGATGGACCTCTAATCCCATATGACTGATGTCCTTCTGAAAAGGAAAATGTGGACACAGCAACACAGGGAGAACACCATGTTCAGACAGAGGCTGAGATTGGGGTGAAGCAAGTCACTGGCAAACCACCAGGGTCAGGAGAGAGGATGGAGGCAGATTCTCTCCCATAGCCCTTGAAAGGAACCTACCCTACTAACAGCCTGATTTAGGCTGCCAGCCTGCAGAACAGGGAGGCAATCCGTTTCTGTTACTTAAGGCACCTAATCTGTGAAACTTTGTCATGGGAGCCCTCAGATGCAAATACATGTCATTTGTGCCCAGAGAGCAAAGAGACTGCTACTAACCATCCTACAAGTTGCAATATGGGATCCAGGAAAACCTTTCCTGCTATTTTAACCTGTATTGAGACTTTTGTATTTCTGAGAATTTTGTATTCATAACTATAGTAAAGAAAAGAAAACTAAGTAGATGAAGAAGAAAAGTCTAAGCTTCCCTTCTTGCTCCAATTACTCTGCTTTTCAAAAACTAGTTAATTGTGGGGCTGGTTTTCATTAGGGGTGAGGAGATGGAGAAAAGTAGAGTTAGAATATTAATAGACTCAGAATAATTAAGAAATAAAAGCTATACCTGGCAAAGAACCAAGAATGCCCTTCTCCCTTGTGTGTTTACTTCTGTGTATCCTGTGTAAAAACCGTTCATTGCATCACATTTAATTTTAGTAGCAGGGAAACATAGTCTCCTTATTTACCTGTGAGCCTGACTATAGATTCAAGGGCCTTCTGAAATTCAGAATCTCATAAACTCTAAGTTATCCCAGGCTTCCTCCTCTGCCCTCTGTAAACAATAAAGAGATGAGCACCAACAGGCAGTAGTAAGAAAAGGGAGCCTCTTACCTCCATGCTTGTGCTGAATGCTCTACTAACTTTTGCTTTGATGGTTATAACTTGTCCAACTCTAGTGGGGGAAAAAAAACACCTCAGTAATTCTAGCTCCTCTCATTCAGACTTGAAGATTCACTTAAATATGTGTGCCATTGAACAGTTCCATCTTACCATGTTGATAATGCTCATGCATGAAAAATGCAAACTAATGATAACATAACAAGACAGCAGCAAAGACAGATGCAGATCTTTGTAAACCATACATGTGTCAGCTGACTAGCCTCTTAACAGAAAAGGGCCTTTGCTAAGATGATGTGCAAAATGATTTCCAAATCTACACCTTGTACCACAGCTGTTTCCTAAAGAGAGGCTACAACAAACACATGCAAACCTATGTAATTGATATTTTAAAATGTTCGTTAACAAATAAATGGATAGACATACAAGCAAGCAAGCGAATGGAATAGCTTCACTAGGTTTATAGGAGCACTCAGTGTTGCCAGGTGATTCATTCATTCCACATTATTTCTGGAATTCTGATCATGTGACCACAAGTTGTTTCAAAGCTTTTGTGTTTAGGTCCCTCGCTCACCTAAGGGTCTATCCAATACAAGCCTCCTCAGTTTTTCTCCCTTACTTCAGAGGTGAACTGCATTCTCACTGTTCTTCTCAATCTTTTCTTTCAGAGGAAGAAAATTAGATCTCTTCCAGACCCCTTTCTTTACCTGTGCTCTTGATCCCATCCCTCTCTTAACCTTTCCTCCTCCACCCATGGCCTGTTTTAGGCAGCTCTTTACTCTTGTAGCCTCAGCTCTGCCCCTTCCTCAACTCTATGAAAATGTTCAAGGCTTCTCCTTTCTAAAAATCTTAACTCTAAAGTTTATTCTATCTCAAGATTCTTTTCTCTTCCCCTCCATATTCAAGCTTCCTATAATAATCTTTTTCTTTTTCCAGCTCATAACATTTAACTGAGTTCCAACTAGTCCTGGCACTAAGCTAAGACCTCAGGATACAGTGATTAATAAGACAAGGTTGCTGACATCAAGGTGACTGGTCTTTACTTGGGACATGAGGATATAGATGAAGTGTAATGCTATGAAATTTTTCAAAAAGAAGAAAAAAAATCAGGTATTACAAAGGCACCCAGAAGTGACTAATTCAGAAAGTCAGGGAAGAAGTCATAGAAGAGGTGACATCTGAGATGGGTCTTCAAAGATTAGGGTTTTGTCAGGTTTAAAAGTTTGGGGGTTTCATCCCTCATTCACTCTCAGTCACTCAAATCTAGGTGCTGCTTCCACATCTTACTCTTGATCTCTCCAAAGTCAGTCCTAACAGCTGAATCCAAGGTCTTCTTTCATTTAACAGCATCAGTCAACCTCTTCAGGAAACCTCTTCCTTTGGCTTTCAAAATACTTTTCTCTCTTCATTCTCAGTTTTCTTCACTGATTTCCCTTTCTTAATTCATCCCTTAGGTATAGTCATCCCCTCAAATGTATGTGGGTTTTTTTTTTCTCATTTTACCCTCTTCCTGAAGACTTGTTATCTTCCACGATCCTATCATCTTTACAGAGATGATTCTCAAATCTTCATCTTCAGCCTGAACCTTATTCTTGAAACTCAGAGCCATATTTTCAAACTTCTTTCAGCAGATTCAACCAATAGTTATGGAGGCTCTACTAGGCTGAGTGTTAGTTAAACACACATTACCTTATTTAACCCCTACGTTTACCATGTGAAAACCCAAACCAACTTCCTTAAATTTGTTCCTCCTTGACTTCCTAGTTCTAGTAAAGTTTCTAGTAAAGGTTTTCAGTAATAGCACAAGGTACAGAGGAGTCCCTCTTCAAAGCTACTGTAGTACTTTGTACTTACATGCTACTGAAATCTTCTGCCTCTCTGCCTGTCAGACATTGAGAGGTGGGAGTATCTTGCCATCTTGCATCTTTTTTTTTATCTCTTGTGATCTCTGCCCTGCCTTTAATGGCAGGAGAAATTCGTAGGACTTGGTTCTCCACCAAACTAAACTTCTGACACTGAATTGTCAAGTAAATGGAACGGCTAAAATTCCAACTAAGTAAAATCAGTTTCACAGCATGGCATTCAAGGCTTTCTGTTGCCCAGCCCCACACTACTGCCAGGGCATCATCTTAGCCCACCAGGGCTTTCCTAAGCACACCCACTTCCTCCAAAATCAGTGCTTATGCTCTTACATGTACCTCATCTTGTGAAGTCCTTTGCCTATTCACCAATGAAAATCTATACCTCATTTAAAGCCCATATTAAATACTACCTCCATCATGAAACACTCATTGATTCTCTAGTCAACATGTACCTCCCAGAACTTATATCTTACCCTAGGCATGCATCCTCCATTCTGATGACTATGTATTTGTCTGACTTTCTTACCAGACTGAATGGCTGCCACACTCCAGAATTTTGTCATAATCATTCACATATTCTCTTGAGCCTAGACCAGTACTATATGCAATATATATTTTGAGTTAAAAATATCTAATATGGCTTTTAACCGAATTATATGGCTTTCTATAGGTAGCTTTCAATTGTCTTATTTTTTAATGGTGTGGGTCCCATGTGTTTTAGTGGCCACAAGTCCTTTCTGATAACACAAACACAACATAGTACAAATGGCAAACTACAATTCAGTGCTGAGATTACTTGTTAAGTCTAAATTATAGAATTTAGGATTGGAAAGTATATAATAGATATTTTATTGTAATACACTGTTGGCTTTCCTAAGCTTAATAATGGTGCTTCAATGTGTTCTCAAATAAGTTTGCATTTTCAGTAATCTGTAATTTTGTTGAGATAAAGACACATGTCAGCTTTTTCTACTTAGGGGAAAAAATCACAGCATCTGCACTGAGTCAGCAGACCTTCATCTGTATCCACAGATCTTCATCTGTATCTGTGTCTATCAAAGGCTCTTTCAGACACTGTAGCAGACTATGAGAACAAGTGTCAGGAGATGTTCAATAAAGGTTGCTGATCACAAAGATAGAAGAAGTGGGTTGGGGAAAGCACTGGATAGAGCGTAAGAAGATCCAGGCTGTAAGTGCCCTCTGACCTTTGGCTGGCTATGGGGCTTAGGCCTCGGGTTCTTATCAGTACAAAGATGACTGCATTGAGTTCTAAAGGTCTCTCCATATCTACAATTCTAATGCCTACCAAAAATTTCTTTTGGATTAGCTTTGAAGGTATAATTTTTTATGCATGTGGTTTTATCTAACTTAATTTTGTTTGCATATAAATGGATAAGTGCCAGATAGATAAATGTAAGCTGAAGATTGGAGAGATGAACTGGACATCTCAGTGGACAGATTCCCTAGGGTTTGAAAACTGGTGGCAACTATGCCATGGTCCTTGGGAAGAGTCCTAAACTAGCAGCAGACAATCTTCTCTCTCCCCCCCCCCCCTTTTTTTTTTTTGTAAGTTATGTTTATGTCTTTTAGGATCAAGATATTCAGAAAGAAAAAGAGATACAAACAAAATAAAATAAATAAAACTATATGACCCTACTTCATTAGAATTACTAATATGACCTCTTAAAAAAACATAATTCCTAATTCCGCCACCAGAAAGGTATAGAAATAATGACGAACCCTGTATCAGTGAACATGTTAAACAGGGAGACAGTGAGCAGATACAAAATGTAGTAAACTGTATAGGACAAACAACCAGATTTCTTTAAAAAATAAATTGCAAGAGAAAAGAAAAATTTTATGTTAAAGGTCATGTCAGCCATATTGGTTCCTGATTCAATAGACCAATTGTTTAAATTAAAAAACAAACATTTTTAAAGACTATTGGGAATGATAGTTTTTGTTAATGGTATTGTGTCTATGTTATTATGTTTTCTAAAGAGCCCATGTGTTTTAGAAATATATATGAAATATTCAGAGATGATTATAGGATTTGCTTAAAAATAGTCCAGGTGTGTGGGGGATTATGGAGGGGTATTGCTGAAACAATATCATCCATGAATTGATTATTGTCATAAGTTAGGTGTTGAGTCCTTGGGGATACATGGTACTATTCTCTCTTCTTTTGTATATGGTTGAAAGATTTGTATATCTTAAAGTTTTCTACAATAAGAAATGGTAAAACATACACATTCCCACATATAAAATGTTTTTCATAATTTAACATCCCTACTGAGAATAATTAATATTTACCCAACAAGCTAATGATGAAATTCACCATTATAGAGATACTTATTATCATTAATTATTCCTAGTAAAGGAAGGAGCCATTTAAGAATCAGCTTTTAGAAATCCTGTAATGCCTTATACCAAAAGGTATTTAATGCTGAGAGCTATTTCTTAATAAATCAGGGCTATAAATTTTACACTAAGAGTATTTACTAAAAGTAGGTCTTGAAATTATTATTATCTACTGATTTACATTGGCTCAAATATTAGTTATTAACAAATTGGATCCCTGACTGCAAATTAGTAAGCTTAGGTGCCACAAATACATGTTGTAAATGAAATAATAAACCCAGGGGAAAGGCATGATAAAGCAATGTCACTTACCTAGCTGTCGCTTCAAATTGTATGTCATCCACTGAGGCTGTGACACAGGAAACGCCAGCATGTTTTTCAGCTTCAAAAAATAAGTTAAAAAAAAGGGGAGGGCTGGATTAGTTATGTTTAAATACTTCAGCATGCAAGAAGAGGAACGAAACAAGTGGGTTTATTCTAGTAACTCATCCCTCTATTCAGTACAGGATCACTGTACCCACACTTCTGAATGAACTGGATTGATAGCAGTTCCTTTGCTTGAAAAGTTATTTTTCTATTGCATGGAAGTTACTGTACTTCCTGCATAGTTTTAACTTATACTGTCTTTCATTTGAAATTCAACATAAATACCCAGCATTCTAGCTACTTAAATAGTAACTTCAATAAGATGGTGTCAACTTTAACTATTTTGTCAAGTACTACTCTTCTTTAAAAAAACAATGCATCAGAGCTGTATCTATTGTCCCACATAACCAGTAGCTGAATATATTTAAACCAGTTAACCAGTATAAGCACTGAACAGTATGGAAGACTTCAAGGTCATATCCCAAATCAGAGAGAAACTTATCTCGGCATCAGAGAAATAGAGATGGGCATGTAGTAAGTATTTAATCGTTATTTACTTATTACTACTAAATCCATATGAGATTCACTTGCATTAATTAATTGTGCTGGAGGAGGAAAGCGTTGAGTAGGGTGAGAGGTTAGGAAGGAGCTCCAATTATTTCCATGGTCAGAGTTGAGCACAACTAAGCAACTTTACTTTCACTTTCATGCATTGGAGAAGGAAATGGCAACCCACTCCAGTATTCTTGCCTGGAGAATACCAGGGATGGGGGAGCCTAGTGGGCTGCCGTCTATGGGGTCGCCCAGTTGGACACGACTGAAATGACTTAGCAAAAGCAGCAGCAGCCTGTCTGCATTATTTAATTTGTTGAGTGTTTTTTTTTTAATTGTTGGTTTTACTTTATGTAAAAGTATCAGAATTTATCCTCTTTGGGAAAAATTTTGACATGTGTTTTTCCCAGAATTTCCTTTTGAGGAACAATTAAAACGTAAACAGACTGCATTAGCTTTTTAAAGAAATTTTAACTCCATTTTAATTTTGCAGACTTCACTCCTAAGTGCCATATTATGAAAAAGAAAGAGATAATGAATTATACCAAATCTGCATTCTCTGTGTATCGAGGATTACTTTAATTGTAATATATATTGACAATCCCAGGTAAAGAGATATGATAAAGTACTCCCGAGAGTAAATATGTGAAACATTCCTCCCTATGATCTAATTCTGCAGAAAATGGGACATTCTGGTTTTACTCACTGGAAATAGCTATCCTTCCAAATATGTACATGACCTAAACTGAGTTACTAGAAAACAACCATAGTAGAATTGTGTATGTGAGTGATGGAGAGGGGAGAATGGGCTTCCCAGGTCTGAAGTTCAATTAGAGAAAAGACACATAAAAATATTAGACTCTAGAAATGCTCAAGTTGGGCTCAGTGTAATTCAGTATATCAAATATTTGTTAAATTCCCATTGATTTTCAGACACTTTGAGCTGAATCAGTCCTGTCTTTTAATGAGTCTACTCAGTGACAGAGACCTAGCCATAGTCAATGCCCTTTTTCTGGAGAATGATTGGGACTCTTGCAATATATGCTGTAAAGTGTTGACTAAATTCATTCTGGTTACCTGACATGAGAGAATGATATGTTTATTAAACTACTCTTGTTGATAAAGTGTAACCCTGTAGTCAACCAATTTGGTAACCAACATGAGTTATCAAATTTTGAGTGATTTAAATGATGACTGAAGTGCAAAAAAAGACTAACTTTTTATAGTATATACTGGGCGTCTTCTATGTGTATGTAGCACTATACCAGGTTGCATTAGGGATCACAAAGAAACATAAGTATAATAATAATTATCATTTATTATTGGTCAGGCACTGAGCTAAGTATGCATATTAATTACATGAGGTTGATACTGTTAATAGTTCCATTTTACAAATGAGGCAATTTTGGCTTAGAAAGATCAAATACATTGTTCTAAATAGTCATTCTGACTGTAGAAGCAATAGGAACTCTGAGAAAAAAGGGAACATTCCAACCAAGGAATGTTCCCTAGAGAAGTTTTTGGCTGAATATGGGCTTTAGGGACTCAATTGCCATGGTCTATATTATAGATTTTCAAGGGCCATTAAATTAAAAATGAAAAATTAAAATATGGGGAACCAACATAGGGCCACAAATTTTACGTGTGATCATTTTTCTTTGTAAGTGTGACAGATATGAATTGGACAGGACCAGTCTGTTCTGGTTCTTGGTTTTAATTGTCCTTCATGCAGTATGCCAGTAAAAGTGGAGGACCCCTAAAGCTATTTCTGATTTCCTGGGAAACTGAGAGAAGCTGAGGAATAGTAGTAGCTAAGTGGATGTAATCCAGGAATGATGATTGATCAAAACGATGGTGACTTCTTCATCCCTTCTTTTAACTAATATTGATTAAATTCTTGGGCTCCAAAATCACTGCAGATGGTGACTACAGCCCCCAAATTAAAATACGCTCCTTGGAAGAAAAGGTATGACAAACCTAGACAGCATGTTAAAAAGCAGAGACATGACTGCCAACAAAGCTCCATATAGTCAAAGCTATGGTTTTTCCAGTAGCCATGTATGGATGTGAGTTGGACCATGAGGAAAGCTTAAAGCCAAAGAATTGATACTTTCGAACTGTGGTGCTGGAGAAGGTGCTTGAGAGTCCCTTGGACAGCAAAGAGATCAAACCAGTCAATCCTAAAGGAAATCAACCCTGAATATTCATCGGAAGGACTGATGCTGAAGCTGAAGCTCCAGTACTTCGGCCACCTGGTGAGAAGAGCTGACTGCAAAAGACCCTGAGGCTGGGAAAGATTGAGGGCACGAGAAGAGGACAACAGAGGATGAGATGATTGGATGGCATCATTGACCCAATGGAGGTGAGTTTGAGAAAACTCAGGGAGATGGTGAAGGACAGGAAGTCCTGGTGTGCTGCAGTCCATTGGGTCGCAAAGAGTCGGATATGAGTTAGCAACTGAACAACAACCTTTACTGTGCCAACCTTTATGTAAGATCCTAGAAATGTAAAACAGCCACTGTCCTTATTCTCATGGAGTCTAGTGGAGAAGCCAGACATTAATTAAACAAGTACATAATAACAAAATAAGTTAGATGAGCTGAAGAAAACATGGATATTTTGAGGGTCTGTAACTGAGAAACCACACCTGGGTGGGATGTCAAGGAAGGTGTCCATGTGGAGAGGACGCTTGAAATGAGATCTGAAAGATGATCAGAAGGAGTAGAAACAGATGTGTGTTGTGGAGAAGGGTGCAGAGAAGGGATGGCTTGCTAGGCAGAAGGAACTGTGGTTACAAAGGTCCTGAGAAGGCTTTTGTGGAAAAAATGAAAAAAGCAACAATATGAGTAGGTAAGAGAAGGCTGAGGATAAGCCAACAGGGCCTTGAAGCTCTTGGCTGAATATTTTTATAATATTTAGTATTAAAGATATTGTTTCAGTGTCTTCGGGCCTCCAGACGAGGTTAGTGGCTAACTCTTAATAAAAGTGGAAGTGTTAGGTGCTCAGTCGTGTCTGACTTTGTGACCCCTTGGCCTGTAGCCCGTCAGGCTCCTCTGTCCATGGAATTCTCCAGGCAAGTATACTGGAGTGGGTAGCCATATCCTTCTCCAGAGGATCTTCCCAACCCAGGGATTGAAACTGGGTCTCATGCATTGCAGGCAGATTCTTTACCACCTGAGCCTCGAGGAAAGCCCTAGTTCTAATGAGGTCAGTGGCTAATTCTAATCCTTGTTTTCCTACATATCATAAAGTGTTTTTCCCTACTTTCAAAATTTTCTGTTCACCATAGTTTGATGATGATGTGCATAAATGTGACTTTCTTTGTATTGATTTTGCTTGGTGTCCTATGATCTTTTTGAATCTGTGTATGTATGTCTTTTACCATATTTGGGAAAATTTCATCTATTATTTCTTCAAATATTTGTTTTTTTCCCCATGCCTTCTCTTGTCTATAGGACTTCAATTATAAAAGGCATTTTATGCATTTGATTTTTTTCATAAATCCCAGACATTTTTAAATTCGTTTTTTCCCCTCTGTTCTTCAGATTGGATAATTTCTATTGATCTATCTTTATGTTTAATAACTTTACTCAGTCACTTCCATTCTTTGTTTAATCCTATCTAGTGAGTTTTTAATTTAAAATACTATAACTTTCAGTTCTGGAATTTCCATTGAGTTATTGTTTTTATAGTTTCTATTTCTGTGCTGAGATTTACTGTGTCTTTTGTTATGATCATATTTTTCACTATATTCTTGAGCAGAGTTGTGACACGCGGTTTAAAAATCCCTGAAGCTTAATTCCAGCATTAAGTCTTCTAGAGATTGGTTCTACTGACTGTCCCTCCTCTTAAGAATGGGTCATGCTTTCCTGTTTCTTTGAATATCAAGTAGTTTTAGATTGTAGCCTAGTTATTATGAGTGATATGTTATAGAAATTGTGGGTTCTTATATGATCTTCTGAAAAGTATTGTGCTTTTTTAAAAATTGGATAATTTAATCAAACTCACAGTATAAAACTCTGTCTCCTTAGAGGTGGGATCGGCTCTTTTAACTCTTTTGGCCTCAGGAAGGAAGTCTGGAGTCTGTCTGTACATGCATGACTCAAGGTTCACCAGAGAGCTGAGCAAAGATTATAAATATATTTTAGGGCTCTGCCTCTCTGGCTCTCTCTTGTCTTGAATTTTCCTCCTCATATTCCAATAGCTGTATTTCCCCCAAATCCTCTGGCTCTTCAAATCAGCAAGTCTATGGGTTTCCCTCAGAAATTAAGCTGGGAGAATATTAGATTCTTTCTAAGGAAAGAAGATCTTAAAATCATTAAAAACAAAACAAACAAAAAAAGACAAAGCTTCTTAGCACCTTTCTGTTCCTCTGAGAGTTGGTTTCCAAATGTTTTAAGCCTGCTTTTGTTTGCTTTTCAGTTCCCTTACGTGGCTTTTATTCAGTGTTTGTTCCAGAGATTATAGTTGTTATCTGTGCGAGATATTTTTCCAATAGGAGATACTTACCATGTTAGAAGAGGAACTTTTACAGCCTTTGGTAAGGAAGACAGTGGGACAAGATGAACAGAACAAGTGACATGATCAGATAAGCACCTTCATAAAGTACTTTAGGTGCAGTGTGGAGAGGAGACCAGAATGAATGGAGAAGACCAGTTTGGAAACCACTGCTGAGGTCCACATGAAAGATGATGTTTATCCTGCACTAGCGGCAGTGGAGACTAGCAAGATGCTTGGGTTTGAGAGATTGCTTCAAGGGAACGTTGATAAGACTTGGTTCATAGATTAGAGATGTGGAGGGAGAAGCAAGGTACAGAATCAAGGATGGTTGATGCCTAGATTTTTGGCATCATCAATGAATATTTGGGTGCCATTCCTGAAAGAGTGAACCCTGGAAAAGATACATAGATGAAATAGAGAAGGAAATGTGAGACTCAGATATTTTAAAATATGGAGAGTGGAGAATGACTCATAGATGGCTTCAAGCCTCTAGGATTAAGATATGAGAAGGATAATGGGGCCACTGACAGAAATGAGGTCTAATGGCAACATGACAGTGAATGTATTTAATCTTCCTTTAAGTACTGAGAAGGCATTTGGGAATCTAGCAGTACCTGGGTGTCATGCAAGCACTTTGGGGCCACAGTTGTGATCATTATTTGTCATAGTAATGTGTCTATACAGAAGTGTGGGTCACCAGGAACTCTGGTTGGAAAAATGCCAGAAAAAAAGGTTTTTATTATTATTATTATTATTAATCCTATTGTATTAAATATAATGCCATGATGGAGCATTTCTCTGCCAAAGATTCAGTTACACCTTGGCTATAGGTCAGTTGGTAAAGAATCCAACTGCAATACAGGAGACCCTGGTTCTATTCCTGGGTTAGGAAGATGTGCTGGAGAAGGGATAGGCTACCCACTCCAGTATTCTTGGGCTTCCCTTGTGACTCAGCTGGTAAAGAATCCACCTGCAATATGGGAGACCTGGGTTCAATCCCTGGGTTGGGAAGAGCCCCTGGGGAAGAGAAAGGCTACCCACTCTGGTATTCTGGCCTGGAGAATTCCATGGACTGTATAGGTCCAACTTTATCATAAAGGTTTCTTCAATATTGTATTATTAATAATATAACTATTAAGGTCCACAGTAATTGGTTTTCAGTTGACTCCTGTTGTGGTCTGAGTTTCCAAAGATGTAAAAGGATAGAAATTTTTATGAAAATTGCAAGAAGGCAATTGTTCCTTCATTATAGGACAGAAGCACTGAGTGCAGTAACTTTAAAAATCACTTCAATATTCACATGATGAATTCGGTTGCCATGGAAATAGGCATCGTTATTATTAGCAACCTCCATAATTTCTATACTGGTTCCCCTCCATGTGAATTACATTTGTATTCATGTCACCATTATTATATTATTATAACCAACCTCAAATCCTGATTAAAATTGTTAAGACAGAAGCCAAATATTCCTATCAATAAACAGAAATCAAACAGACTGGCATTGGATATGACTGAATTTTGTGGGTGGTTAACACACAGGGGATTAGAAACTGTATGAACACTCATTGAGGAAAGCAGGGATTTGTAATTAGCTGAGCTTTACTTTTGTCCTCTGTAAAATAAGAATCCTGGGATACATGATCTTAAGCTCTTTCCAGCTCTAATATTTTATCCTAATATAGTTTACTTAAAATGTACATTTGCTGGGTCTATTAAGTGTTGTATGCAAAGCCTGGCTTCCTAAATAAGATTGCAGGTTCTGGACACATCCATTCAATTACCCATCCATATAATCAGGAGGTTTTTGTTTCGTGCTTAATAAGCATTAGAAAACTAGCTTTAGTTTACATGCTAATTGGCCAGTCAGGAAATCAAAGGGGAACATACTAATATACAAAGTAATTGCAGCTTGTGTTAAGTGGTGTGAAGGAATTTGGAAAGGGTGTGGTGACAAAGGTGATGAAAGGGTGAAGTGTACAGCAGGTGCTTAGGATCGACTGCTCTGCAGAAATGATGTTTAGTGGAGATGGAATGCAAGGAAGGGCCAAGAGAAGAGTGCAAAGGCAAAAGGCACAGCAGGTGCAAAGGTCCCTCGTGGAGACTACACGAGGGCGTGGAAGGCAACAGGCTGAATTCAGAAGCAGATACGGGAGGTGGGTGATGTATTAAGCTAGACATTAAAGAGATCTGCAGAAATGTAAGCCAACACCACTTCTCTAAGTACGTTTATGTTCCTGTTGAAAATAGTTATTTTACAATAAAAATATGTAATGGATTTTTGTTATTTTCAAAAGAATTATTTTTAAAAATTTCGCATATGGTAAATATGCATATAAAAAAGAACCCACATGAAAGTTCTCTTGGGGCCCCGCTTATCTAATTGGATAAAAGCTAAGAGGTTTAAGAACCACTGGTCCAGGACTTTCCCAGTACTGGATAAACAATCTCAATCATTACTTCCCAGCTGCACAAGGCTTAAAACTCTGTAAATACCCTCCTCTCCTTCCTTCTCCCTTCTTACCCATTCCGGGCCCTGGGGTGCCGCAGACCCGCACCCCACTGCCTCAGATCTTTTGACATCCTGACCTCTGCCTTACTGACACCAGCGATCCTGCATCTCCACATCCCAGCCCGCTTCGGGGGCACTCTCCGCCATCCCGGACACTCGCCTACCCAACACACACTGGGCTCCTCAAGTAGGGCTCCCCTCATTCCGGATCCCGGCACCCCGGGTCTCCCTGCTCTTACACCCGCCTTCCAGCGCTCCTACCCGCCAGGCAGGCTGTGGTGTCGATCCACTTGAGCAGCTGCGCTGCGCTCAGCTCGCCCCGGGCGTTGGCGTGCGCGGGCTGGATGGCCTGGCTCATGCGCACCTCCGCGGCCGCTGGCCTCTCCGGCTCCATGGCTCGTCAAGAGTGCGAAGCGACCGGGCTGGGCGCCGCCTGGCCACCGGCCGGGCCCGCCCCAGCTCCAAAGGGCACCGAGCCGCCGTCCCCAGCCCGCATCCCGCGCCCTGGCGCACCAGGAGGTGAGATTTAAGGGGCCAGGAATGTCGCGAGGAGAGTGAAAGGGAACTCTTCACTGAATCTGGGGCGACCGAGGTCGGCAAAGCTGGAACCAGCTCGGGTTTCTCACCTGTAAAGGGGAGATAGCACTTATCTCAGAGGACTGTGCAGAGAATTAGTGAGATGAGGTACAAAACTCACGGGCTACGGGGACATGGGTGTTTGCCAGGTAAACTAGTGAGGTTACTGTCTGCCTGAAGAACTTGACAAGTGATGGGGAGTTAATAATTAATTAGTTACATTTTCTCCAGAGAAAGGTAGACCTTGTGCTTTAGAAGTTGATTTTTAAAGTATTTGACTTTTCTTTCTTTTTTTCTGCTGTACACTGCCAGGTAGGGTGGGCAATCATCCTCCCATCCCTAGTTCAAAATCCACCTTCTGGTTCTTAGGATAATATAATGGCACAAAAAAAGCCGCTCTATTATTCATCATTTTGTTATGAAATTACGCCCACAGCCAAACACAGAAAGAGGGGCTGATTTTTGCTGGCATATCAGAGTCACCCAAGAAAGGAAGGCAACCTTTTGATTTTAATGTAGAGAATAAACTGTTGCTGCGTTGCAAATGAGCTCAACAGATCCCAAGAGAATTTCTTTTTGATGTGAGACAGAATCTAGAATATTAAATAAGATTTCTCATTGTCAACCTTTAGCACACATAAGCTTTCCAGAGCTGAAATCAGTGATTCTACAGAGCACTCCCCATTAAGGAAACAGTGACACCAGAAAACCTACAACGTATTGTAGAGCCATAGCTGTCATATTGGAGGACTGGCTGCAGCTGGGAGGGCATGCATGGGTGAGGAAATGGGTGCCTGGAGGGGTGTGTCAGGCAGGCAGCTGATGTAAAGGGGCAGTTAAGGTAGTTGAGCACCTGACTTGAACTCAGGGCTCCTGACTTACCACAAAGTCTAATCGACTCCAACAAATCAGTGCTGCTTTTCATCCCTTTGCAGATGGCCTGCTAAGCCCCAGCTTGGAGCATCTGAATGGAGATTCTGGTAATTTTGCTTGATTTTTTTTAAAAGCGCTTTTAACATAAGAGAGGAATGAAGGAATCATGGACATGATAGCTTTTCAGGATCCTCTGTGGGTAGGTTTCTGTCCCATATGAGCTTAAGAATTGGATGCATTCAGTTGGGTAAGTAGGAAGTTTGACTTCTGTAAAATGACTTTTCTAAGACTTCCTTGGTGGCTCAGACGGTAAAGCGTCTTGCTCACAATGTGGGAGACCTGGGTTCAATCCCTGGGTTTGGGAACATCTTCTGGAGAAGGAAATGGCAACCCACTCCAGTACTCTTGCCTGGAAAATCTCAGGGACAGAGGAGCGTGGTGGGCTACAGTCCACGTGGTCGCAAAGAGTCAGACACGTTGAGTGACTTCACTTCACTAAACAAAACTTATGCTTCCAGCATAGTCCCCTTATAAGTTGATTTTCAAATAACAGTGTAATTAGTTTTATCACTTTTGTTATTCCTCATTAGAAAGTGCCTCTAGAGTTCTTTATAGCATCTTGGCAGCTTGGATTATTCAGCAAATACTCACTCCATCTACTGATAACTCCATGGGAGGCACTTACTGGTATGTGGCTTGGCCATGTGACTTGCATTTTACAGAATGTGAGGAGGTAACGGTGTACCAGTTTGAACCTAGCCTTTATTTTTAGGGACATCTGACCTCCGCAGTGAGAAGATGCTGTGCCTGAGCCACTGCCCCACGAGCATCTGGGTGCCGGGCTGCAATCACCTACTGCAGAGCCATTCCAGCCGACCTGCAGACTTGCAGCCTGAAGCTGAGCCACGCAGCAGACATGCAGACTCCTGAGTGGGATTTGACTATTTTTGTCTGTCACTGTGATTGGGGGATTGTTACACAGCAGTGCCTAACAGTTACATGTGCGAATTTCATTTATTAATATTTTATAAAATTTACTAAGTTATTGGAAATAAAACGTGTTTAGGCTGGGTTTTATTGTTTGGGGTAAAAAACGGTGACTAACATAATAATATGTATGTACTTGCTTTATATGTATACTTTACTTTCCAAAATGATTATCTGGAAAAGGATGGCCTGTGTCTGTATATGTATGTCTAGGAATTTATGACTAAAGAAGCAAAGTACACAAAATCACCATTATGCTTTGTTATATGTATTATCTCCTAATTAGATGTCTTGATTATGGTTTCTTAGCTTTTGTTGGTTTTGCACCAATTTTCAGTTTCATAGCCTCTGCCTGAAACTATTGTTCTTACTTTTTTTTTTTAAATAGCATAAGCATGTGTGAACATTTGGTATATCCTTTATCTGTCAAAGATTTCTGCTATTATGTTTGAAGAAAAGGCTTCCATTTTTCCATTTCTGTTTAGAGACATCTTTTGAAGATGAGCTGGCTCGAAGCCAGCTTGATTTTAGAAGGTCATGCGCAAGAGCAGGAGAGCTGTTCGGGAAGAGTAGAAAGAATATGATAATCACTAGCATAATAAGAACATCTTAGGATGTTGGAGTGGAAGGGAAATGAGGTAGTCAGACCCCCTCATTCTGGACATGAGGTATTTACCCTGGGTCACATTGCAAAGTTAATGGTCAGGCTCTGAGAAAACTGAGAACAAGGAACATGAAATATAAGCAAAGAGAAAAAAAAAGTGCTTCCCCGCAAAGCGAACCTTCCATCAGAAATTTGAGAGCAAGCAGTTTATTTGGGAGAAAACTGCAGAAAGCACTTGTAGGAGAGTCAAAGTGTGGTCCCCAGACCATCAGCATCATCATCACCTGGGATTCTGTTAGAAATGAAGAATCGCCCCACCCCCAGCTTGCTAAGTCAGAAGGTGAAGGTGAAGTCGCTAAGTCATGTCCGACTCTTTGCGACCCCGTGGACTATAGTCTGGAGAAGGCAATTGCAACCCACTCTAGTACTGTTGCCTGGAAAATCCTATTGTTGGCGGAGCCTGGTAGGCTGCAGTCCATGGGGTCAATAAGAGTCAGACACGACTGAGCAACTTCACTTTCACTTTTCACTTTCATGCATTGGAGAAGGAAATGGCAACCCACTCCAGTGTTCTTGCCTGGAGAATCCCAGGGACAGGGGAGCCTGGTGGCCTACCGTCTGTGGGGTCGCACAGAGTCGGACACGACTGAAGCGACTTAGCAGGACTGTAGCCTACCAGGCTCATGGGATTCTCCAGGCAAGAATACTGGAGTGGGTTACCATTTCCTTCTCCAGGGGATCTTCCTGACCCAGGGATCAAACTCCAGTCTCCCATATTAGAAACAGATGCTTTAACCTCTGAGCCAGAAGCTGCATATTATTCCAATTCCCAAGGGAGTTGTAAGCATATTAACCTTTGTGAAGAACCTGCCTGAGTTATTCCTCCCAGCAAAGTGGGAGCTGGGATTTTTACCCTCCAATTCCCACCCTCACTGCTGAGGGCTGCTTCCCAGCTGAACTCCTCAGAACTCCTGATTTCAGGGCGAGAGCAGCTCTTCACTGAGAGCCATGCCTCCGCAGGGAGGGAGGAGGCCCTCAGCTTGTACTGAAGCTGGGATGTGGAGTGCCGAGGGGCTGCAGGCAAGGTGCTGAGACCGTGATACTTTCTGTCCTGAACTAATGTTCAGAGACTTCTCAGGGGCAGCTGGGAACTTTTTCTTTTTATGAGATGAACCCCAGGCAGAGGGTCTGGTAACAACGTATTTCATACAGAGATGAACTTTATTAACTAGCAGTCTCTATCTCCACCTTTGGTATAGGTTAGGAAAGGTGCCAGCTCAATGTTTTCAAATTCAAATTTATAGGGATGTGGTTCAAAGTGTAAATATGAAGTTTCTAAACAAACAAAAAAAAAATCAGAATTGGTTTCCATATATTTCAAGTGCCAGCTTATTGCCTGGAGCGTCGTCTTTGCTCCTGGATCCTCTTTTTGGGGTCACATTGACCTTAGGAAATTGGACTGTCCCATTTAGCATCTGAAGCCTCAGGCCAGCCTTCCTTCTGTTTGTTCCCATGCCTTCTGTGTCCGAGGCTCTCGAACAAAGAAGCATTAGGTGTACAAGCCAGGTGTCACCTGATGTGTGGAGTGCAGCACTTTATTTTTTGAACATGTGTATTAAGTCCAGTTTTTTCACTTCGTTGCTTGGCCTCGCCTTCAGGAGATGCAGTAGTAAAAAATCTGCCAGCTAGTACAGGAGAGGCAAGAGACACAGGTTCAATCCCTGGGTCTGGAAGATCCCCTGGAGTAGGAAATGGCAAGCTATTCTAGTATTACTTGGAAGATTCCGTGGACAGAGGAGCCTAGCAGGCTATAGTCCAGAGAGTCACAAAGAGTCAGACACCACTCACCACTGAGTACACACACACACACACCTTCTTCCCAGGACCTGCTCAGCGGAGGCTCCTGGATACCACTGCCACTGCTTGACAATTTGCTGGCCTCCAGGGTCTGCTTCAAATATAGAGTCAGCTTTGTATCTCTAAAATAGCCCCACTTGGTCATGGGGTTTAATTCTTTTTACATGTTGCTGAATTCTCTTTGCTAATATTCTGTTAAGGATTTTTACATTTACAATTTTGAGAGAAATTAGTCTGTTCTCTTTTCTTCACTGTCTTTGGTTTTGGTGTCAAGTTCATGAAATGAACTGGGAAGTGTTCCCTCTGTATTCTAGAAGAAATTCTTGTTCAAACATCTGTTAGAATTCTGCAGTGAAGCTATCTGAGCCACTCATAACATGCTATACAGCCCCCTGTGAAGTATTATACTATTATTAATATATTATTATTATATAATGAGTATTATTATATTAAAATTACCATTTTGTAGATGAGAAAACTGAAGCAACTTGCCCAAGATCACACAACTAGGAAATAGTAATGCTAGGATTCAAACCCAGTAGTCTTGCTGCTGTCTCAACTAGGCTGAGAAATTGACCAGTGGGGTCCAGTTCAGTTCAGTCACTCAGTCATGTCCAACTCTTTGTGACCCCATGGACTGCAGCACACCAGCCTTCCCTGTCCATCACCAACTCCCGGAGCTTACTCAAACTCATGTCCACTGAGTCAGTGATGCCATCCAACCATCTCATCCTCTGTTGTCCCCTTCTCCTCCTGCCTTCAGTCTTTCCCAGCATCAGGGTCTTTTCCAACGAGTCAGTTCTTCCCATCAGGTGGCCAGAGTATTGGAGTTTCAGCTTCAGCATCAGTCCTTTCAATGAATATTCAGGACTGATTTCCTTCAGGATCGACAGGTTGGATCAACTGGAAATGAGAGATGACAGTTTACCTAGATCTGTCTAACTTCAAAGGCCATGCTTCTTCTAGTCCAAGCTACCTTCATTCACTCATTCATTCATTCATTCAATCAGTACATATTTATTGAGTGTCTATTGTGTCCCAGGGACTGCTCAGGGCATTGGATAAAGGAATGATGAATGAAATAGATTTAGTCCCCAACTTTATAGAGTTCATTGCTAATAAATAACATGTGAAAGTGCTACCAAAATGTAATTCATTCTAAGAAGTATGAAACAATGATAAACACGTATGGAAACTAGCTGATGGCTGTGGGCAGCTCCTCAGATTATATCCTGCAATTGACCATTTACTAAAATTGAAGGTCACTCCTGATTTGTGTTTTTAAACAATCACAGACCTTCAGAACAGTGGAAGTGCCATACAAAGATGTGCCTGTTGCTGTCCAAGTGTCACGGCTCCTAGGCCCTTCCTGTGGACAGAGCTATGCAGTGTGTGTGTTTATCTGTCTATAGTGGGTTGAATGATGGTCCTCCCCGAAGACATGTCCATGTCATACTCACCAGAATGGCCCCCCATGGGCCCGTCCACAATCGGTCTAGATGTGGCTGTGACTCCACAGTGAGCGGGAGAGGGCAGGGGCCGACCCCACTGAGCTCAGCTCACCCTGCAGGACCAAACACGTCTTTAACCACGAGGAGTCATCAGCCAGGGCTTGGTGACTGGAACAATGCTGGAAGGCTAAAACCTACCTATTTCGTTTAGGAAGAGGCCTGTACCTAAGCATCAGAGGCCTTTCCTGGTGGTAAAATGGATATTCATCCCCTATTAGATCTCCATCTGCTGAGAAAAAGCGCCAGGTTGAATTTCAAGGATGAAACAAGATTTGTCCTGACAGGGACACAGATCCTCAAAGACTATGTAATAACCTCTTATGAAACAGCCTGAGATTAGTTTTTATGGCAGCTCCCCACTTTGTATAGAGCCTTTATGATTTGTGCTTAATAATATACTGCCTTAAAATTTAGAATTGTAGAATTGTTTAATACCAGCATGTCTTTTCTCTCTAAGGAGATTCATGCATCAGCTATTTTATTAAACATATTGTTTTAAATGTATAATATTGACCAGACACTGGGCTAAGCATAGGTAAGGCCCCCATTCTCAAGGAATTCTGTCTGGTATTTAAATCAGCAATGTGGTGTGAGAAAGGCACATCATAAGATACTGTACACAGCGCATGGGACATCGAGAGGGGAGGCTCTCCACGTGGCCATCCCCAGAAAGTCTTCATTGCTCTGTCAAGCAAGCAGCAGGACCTAAGCATCCTGAGCAAAGGAGAATGGGCCCTGGCCTGTGGCCTGCCTGGTGCTTGGGGCTCCCAGAATTGGCCAAATATGTTGAACCAGGCTTGACAGTGGGCAGGTGCAAAGACTTTGCAGCAAGGTTGGGACATATGGCAAATGCTTATTATGCAGGTTCTGTTATGGCCCTGCCTCTGCTGCTTCCTTCCTTGTGGACCTTGGTTAAGCTCTGAAGTCTCTGGAGAGAGCATTTATCTGACTAAGCTTAATTCATACGTCTTCTCATGGCCCTAGGACTGGGGAAGAGAAGAGCACAGGAGGGGCAAAATCTTTTTCTCTTGGTTTCAGTAGAGATTGAGACAGGTACCTGAAATTACTTTCTCATGAATATTAAACACACTAGGGGAGAAGTTATTCCCCCAAAAGAAATTGATCTATGATTTGGAATGGAGAATGGAAGCTAGATGAATTTTTAGAATTATCGGTGACTTGTACAAAGGCATTCAGGCATTGGGAAGACATAGGGGAAGGCAATTTCTTGATAGTGTTGATCAGCGGCTGGATCAAGCCTCACCGGAAACCAACATACTTTGGAACTTTCCAGTTACATGACCAGATAAGTCTTTTCTATGGCCTCTTCTCCACTTTTTTTTTTTGCTTCGGACAAAACAAACAAAAAAACAAAAAAACATGTTTGAGTTTGGATATCTGTCATGTGTAAACAAAAGATTTCTAACCAATACATACCCACTCCCCATTGTTCTTACACAATTGCTGGTAGTTTTTTATTTTTCTTTTATTTGCTATGGAAATATTCATTTCTATTTTTCCAGTCTCTGAGTGACATCCATACAGTTCATTTTTAGCTCATATCAGGTGAGTGACAAAACTCCATAACAACATTTTTAAGTCATTTTTCTCAAATAGGTGATATGCTTTTATAACAATGTTTGATTACAAGCTTTGTAGCATCCTAATAAAACCAAGGTAAGACACATTGGAAATAGTTTTTTTCTTACAGCAGTTTTGAAATGTTTTTCAGCAGTCCAGCGGACTGGGCTAGAGATATGAAGCCTCCACAGTCAGCAGTGTGTCTTGATATCAGGCAACTGCTCGGTCCCACCAGCTCTCCCTGGCCTGAGCCCTGCCTGGGTGCTATGGGGCATGCACAGCAGCAGCAAAGAGATCCAGGTCAGTTCCTGTCCCTACGGGACACTGAAAAAGTAACCTGACCTGATATAATGCCACATCATCCTGGGGGGCTTTTGTTGCTAATTAATTCACAAGAGAGTCCGCCCACGACAGTCACTCTAATTATTCCAATCTTTAAATGAGGAAACTAAGGTCAGAAATTTACCCTGCATTGTCCACCTAGTTCGGTTCAGTTGCTCAGTCGTGTCTGATTCTTTGCGACCCCATGGACTGCAGCTCTCCAGGTTTCCCTGTCCATCACCAACTCCTGGAGCTTGCTCAAACTCATGTCCATTGAGTTGGTGATGCCATCCAACCATCTCATCCTCTGTCATCCCCTTCTCCTGCCTTCAATCTTTCCCAGCATCAGGGTATTTTCCATTGAGTTAGTTCTTCGCATCAGGTGGCCAAAGTATTGGAGTTTCTGCTTCAGCATCAGTCCTTCCAATGAATATTCAAGACTGATTTCCTTTAGGATGGACTGGTTGGATCTCCTTGAAGTCCAAGGGACTCTCAAGAGTCTTCTCCAACACCACAGTTCGAAGGCATCAATTCTTCAGCACTCAGCTTTCTTTATGGTCCAACCTAATCAGTAATCAAGCTGTCCATCTAATCAGTAATTGAATCTGAATTCCTAAGTAACTCTGCCTCTTGAGTCACTCATTCAAGGTACTGCAATCCTTGCCATTTGCCATATTATTTTAATGTATTAAACAATATCCTAATACTTGTCATTTAGCATTTGAAAAGAAAATAATGTCCCATAATGTAGATACTGACAGCTCTTAGATTTTCATTTAGGATCTTTTTCTCTTGATTTTATCACATGCAGAGAAAACAGAAGAGAGAATTAAATTTTTTTGTTAGAAGACAGTAATTCATAGGTCAGAAAAATCTTGGTTTATAAATTGGAACTAATGAAGACAAACATTTTAATAAATCTTAGGAAAAATGTATTTCCTACCTGTTGGAATTACAACTCTCTTGCATATTCTCTCCTCTATAGAATCACATATGTAGCCTGGGGTATCTAAGGGACATAAACATAGGTCATCATTTCCTTACTTTTTTATTCTTGTCACTTGAATTAGGTCAGTAGAAGTTTGGAGGCAAAAGACATGCTCAATTAATCTTTCAAAATCCTAATATGAATGGGAGTAGGTGGTCAAATGGGTCCCTCAGCAAACGTTGAAAGCTTATCCCTGCTAGAGCTTACATTCTGGTAAGGGGAGGCAGATGCTGATAAATGTGTGTGTGTGTATGTGTGTGTGTGTGTGTGTGTGTGTGTGTGATGCTTTGGAAAAAAAACAGAAGGGAAGAGGTAGGTGGGCATGGTTGCAACTTTACACAGAGTGATCAGGAAAGGCTTCCCTGAGACCCTGACAGTTGAGCAAAGGTCAGAAGAAGTGGCTGGAGAGCCATGCGGCCTCTCTGGGGGAGCAGGTTGTCTTTAGGAGTGCGCCCTAATGTCCCTGTCCTCCTCCTTCTGTTCACGTGATGGGACTGCATCTCACCTCTCCTGGAGTATGAACTGATTTGACCAGTGAGACATAAGTAGCAATGAAGGGTGTTAGGAGTCAGGGCATGACTCGTCATGTCCCCTTCTCTTCAGACAGCGGAGGCCACGTAGAAGAGGCCCCTGAGGATGCATCTGGATCGGGACATCATGGGCCAGAGCCAGCAGCTAACCCAGAGCCTGCTGCTGTAACCCTGAGATGTGAGAGTTGTTTGTCATTGTGGCATTCCCTAGGTTGTTCCAACTAATGTGGCAGTGTTCTGGATGAGGGAACAGCAATGCCAAGGCCCTTAGCTAGAGTGTACCTGGCATGTCTGAGGAGCAGTGCAGAGGCTGTGTGGAGCGGATTGGGCAGGAGAGTCCTGAGGTGATATCAGAAAGGTGATGAAGGGTGAGATAGGTTGTGCAGGGCCTTCAAAACCATTGTAAGGACTTTTGCTTTTAATCTGAGTGAAATGGGAAATTGGGGAGTTTTGAGCAGAGGAAAGGTAAGATATGCATTGCGTTTCAAAAGGATCATTCTAGTCATTCTGCTGAGAACAGACTGCAGGGGGCAAAGAGCAAGAAGTGGAGTAAGGAGATCATTGCAGGTCATGTATGCTTTCCGGATGGAACCCAGGGGCCTGGGAAACAGGGCGTGGAAGCAGGGGTGGACCCAGCCACTGTCACTTGTGCTTCTTGGGAAATGTATGATTCTAGTCCTTGCAACTCACAGCTCAGGGATTTGTGAGGGTAAATCTCCTGGTTCCCAAAGAGGGACACTTGTTCTGGGGGAGTCCAGCAAGCGTTCCAGTCACTCCAGTCTCCTTGTGCCAAGAGACCAGCAGGAAGGAAAGATGTCACCATCCTGGCAGGGGAAGCTGATCTAAAACTGCAGGAGCAGGCTGGACTTTGAGGGAAGGCAAAAATTCATTTGGCATGCAGTGATTTGGGGAATATCTCTTGGTTCTTCCTTGCCTGGTTTTGGTGATAAATAGATCTTGCAGCAGCTATGTCCTTTGAAGGGCATGATGACCAGGATAAACAAACTCTTCAGGAATGAGGGCATTGTTCACTCACCAGGTAAACCATCTAAGCCCTTAGAGGTGTAGCCAAGGGTAATCTAGAATGGGTAATTGAGGAGGGTGATTATTAGCATCATCACAAACTGCAACCAGCTACAGTAGGGGGGTACAGTTTGTCTCATAAATTTTCTCTTGTAAGTTTTCTCCAGGAAAAGAGACCAGCTAGAAACTTGGAGCAGCTATTCCAAGGTCATCAGACTTACTGTACAAAGCAAGCAGATCTGAGCAGGCAAGGGGTGGATTTCAGTGAATTTTTGGTGTGCTGCACACAATACCTGCTGCAGGACCCAAACATTCATCCTCCAAGTTACCAAGAGTGTCCCCATTCTTGGATGACACCTGGGCACCTTTCCAGATATTGCCCTTTGTGAACGGGAACTGCCAGGATTTATGTTCCCATCCCAAGAGGGAGTCATTTTCGCTGACTGGCTTACTTGTGGAGTATAAGGACCTGGCCTCTTGCCTCAGTCTGGGACATCTCTGAAGAGCACTCCTGGTTTAGAATCTCTGTGTGATTGGCTGAGGTCTCTGTTGTACTTACATCAGAGTTCAACTCCATCTGCCCAATCTGCTTCCTGCCTTTCTGGGGTAGACAGAATAATGAATGGCTTCCCCCAGGTGTCTAACCCTACTTCCCAGAACTCATACATTTGTTGCCTTTTACATGGCAAAATAAATTTGCAGGTGTAATTAAGTTAGAGATGTGGAGATGGAGAGATTATCCTTGGTGGACAAGGGTCCCTCTAAGAGAGAATCAGGATATCAGAGAAGAGAGAAGATGCAACGCTGCTGGTTTTGAAGATGGAGAAAGGGGCCACAAGTCAAAGATTGGAGGTAGCCTCTAGGAGATGAGAAAGTCAAAAAACATTCTCCTCCAGAACTTCAGAAGGAAGGCAGCCCTGCTGACTGATTTTGGATTTTGATCTCTAAAACTATTAAATGATAAATTGTGCTGAGTTAAGCCTTGTTTGTGTTATTTTGTTTGTTTTTTGACAGGAACGATAGAAAACACACAATCCCTTACAGGTACTGTGTGGGAAAAACACTCCCAAGTAAACTCTGAACATGCAAACCTTTGCTCGGAGTCTGTTCCCCAGGGAATCTGGCTTATGCTATACAACCTGTGGACAGATTTTTATTAGGAACAGAATCTTGTGGGAGATCAATCTAGTGGCCAAAGTTTTAGTTTCTCCAGCTGAATTGCACAATAACCTACAAGTGATCTTCCCAGGTGGCTCAATGTTAAAAAAAACTTGCCTGCCAATGCAGGAGGAGTGATTTGATCTTTGGGTTAGGAAGACCCCCAGGAGAAGGAAACAACAACCCACTCCAATAGTCTTGCCTGGGAAATCCCATGGACAGAGGAGCCTGGTAGGCTACAGTCCGTGGGGTTGCAAAAGAGTCAGACACGACTGAGCGACTAAACAATGAAGCCCACAGATAATCTGGTCCCAGACTCTCTAGCAGTTTTCATCATCTCAAGGCTTTTTAGAGTTAGAAAGTCCTTGGATGCACTTTGTTTTAGATCTAAGATTAGAGGTAAAGGAATTGTGCAATGATGTTGGAATATTTTACATCTTTCCTACTGTTATGGGGAAAATCTTTCTGTGACCAGAGGTTGCCTATGTTACTATGGATCATTTTTTGCCCCTGGAAAGTCTCACTGTTTCCATGGGGGCAGCTACAGAGACAGCCTGCAACCTGCTGAAGATTGTGGCAGTTTAGAAACTTGCTTGCAATTTCTTGACACTCATCCCGTTGAAAGATGGGGTCTGTGTCCACTCCCTTTCAATTTGGATTGGCTTGTGACCATCTCCTCGGCTTCTCAAGTGGCGCTAGTGGGAAAGAACCCACCTGCCAGTGCAGGTATATGTAAGAGACGTGGGTTCCATTCTTGAGTCAGGCAGAGCCCCTGGAGGAGGGCATGGCAACCCACTCTAGTATCCTTGTCTGGAGAATCTCATGGACAGAGGAGCCTGGCAGGCTGCCGTCTATAGCGTCACACAGAGTTGGACACGACTGAAGCAGATTAGCACGTATGCACATGACCACCTCTTTTTTTTTATAGCATATTATATTATATATTTTTTTAATTAATTTTTATTTTTTTAGTTTGTTTTGCTTTACAATACTGTATTCGTTTTGCTACACATCGACATGGATCACATGACCACCTCTTAAAACAGAGCCTACTTTGCTTGGAGTCTGTTCCCCAGGGAATCTGGCTTATGCTATACAACCTGTGTTACAATTGAAATCAAATGGAAATTAGTCTTGAAGATTCCCTGAGCAGACAAAACAAATTTAGTCATTAGTTTAGCTTAATTACCAGTTACTGTGACGACTTTGCCTTCTCACTATATAAGCTGTTTGTAATCGCATATGCTTCTTTTTTCATGTTCTCATTTGAGTGCTCTCAGTTTGCAAACCATTGTTTAGAATGTGGGAATAATTTTTATTAGTTGCTGACTATTGGTTTTATTAGGATATGGTCACTTTTGAACCAAAGATATTTAATCGTGCCTGAAGTGGGGCTCAAAGAAGATGAACCCTGCAACCTCAAGGCCAGTGGGCAAACTGCTGTCTCACATAAGCCCTTTCTGCCTCTGTCTTCCCGCCAACCGCAGAGTCCCTGGTAAGACTGAACTTCACTCTTCGTATAATATGCTTTCCAACTTTATCATGCACACTGTTCCACTGCTGTTTGTTTGTTTTTCTGTTCATGTTCTGTTGAAGTTTCTTGGTTAACCCACTTATCCTCTTCAAAAGGAGGGATAACATGTGATTCTGTGTATTTGGGAAGAACTGTTGGAAAACAAGGCTCCTCACAGTTACCAGTTTAAGAAGTCATTTTTAACTCTCTGAGATTTTTGCAAAGTTAAAGTTAATTTTGGGGCTTCCCTGGTGGCTCAGAGGTTAAACCATCTGCCTGGAATGTGGGAGACCCAGGTTTGATCCCTGGGTTGGGAAGATCCCCTGGAGAAGGAAATGGCAACCCACTCTAGTATTCTTGCCTGGAGAATCCCATGGAGGGAGGAGGGTGGTAGACTACAGTCCATGGGGTCGTAGAGTCGGACATGAATCTCTGGAAGATATTTTAGGGAATCCAAACCAAGATAGTTTCCCCTGATGTTTGGGTCAGGCTCTTGTGCCTTTCTGGGGTGTGTGTGTGTGGGATATATATATATATATATATATATGAACTTTGAATCATGTGGAATTGGAATTGTAATGGCCATTCTGGGGAACCTTTGTTTTTTTAGATAAATCCACCTTCAAAACAAAAAGAGAGAATGTTAAATCTCTTGGAGACAATGGAATGCACTTTTCAGTTGGTTTGCAGAAACTTAAAGACGCCAAAGATAGCTCTAAAAGGATCCTTACATGCGTGCTAAGTTGTATCCAACTCTTTGAGACCCCATGTGACTGTAGTCCACCTCTGTCGATGGGATTCCCAAGAAAAAATACTGGCGTGGATAGCCATTTCCTGCTCCAGGGGATCTTCCCAAACCAGGGTTGAACCCAAGTCTTCTGTACTGGCAGGCAGGTTCTTTACCACTGAGTCAGCAGGGAAGCCCCTAAAAGGATCCTTTTTGCATGCAAATAAAAATCTTTAGTAGAACACTTTTGCCATCAGAGCTTGTAACTTTAAAATAGTCCAGTTGAGATGGTCATGGTGATTCAACTCTTCTTTTGAGTTTTTACCTGAAAAGTGGCTAACTTAAAAAAAAAAAGTGTATTTGTCTATACATATCTATGTATGCATATAATAGATATGTTGTAATTTTTTAAACTCTGGATGGTATTGCTAAGATTTATCTGTAAAAAGGTCTATTCAATTAAAGGCAAAGAACTGCTCTCTAAATTAAGTATATGCTCAGAGACCAGTCCAGGTGTTTCCAAGTTCACATGGTTTGGGATCGTATTAATATTTGATAGGTAAAAGCTGGTTGAGGTCTGTTGGTTTGATTGGAGTGGGCATGCTTCAGAAATATCATTATTGACTACAATGCAGTTGTTTTGGGTAAACTAAATTTAATATACTGTTAAAACTAGGTATGATTTAAGAGCAAATGAATTAGATTAAGTGAGGTAGAAGTTTTTAGGTGAACTTCTTAGCAAAAATTATGGTTTAAATGGTTTCCTGTAACTTTTTGGTAGTTGACATCATTAGAATTTTGCTCCTTTTTGTAGAGGAACTATAATCTATTTGTGAACATGTACATGTCATATTGAATAAACTTACTATGAGGATGAATCAAAAGATGAAGTGACAAATGGTTGTCCACTGTTCTGCTAGCTTAGGGAAGACAAGATGGAAAAGCAGGATAATAAGTTAGAGACCTTAGCATCACATTTTGCAAAGCTAGGACAAAAGATGCTGCAGATTTAAGACCCAGGTGATGACAAAGCCTGATTAAGAGAATGTGCAGGAAAGTGATAAATATAAAAGCGAGTAAAAGAGACTTCTAAAAATACAGACTGCGGTGGCCAAAAATTGATTTGTATAAAACTACTAGAAATAATAAGAATGAAACAAAATGACTGTGTATGAAAAGTAGCATGTGTGTTTTTGGTAAAAGGTGGTAAGAGAAGTGGAGGAATTATTCTAAAAAACATCCAGGGTCAGACTCCATGTTTTCCTGCTATATTCTGTGTCAGCCTCCTATGCTAGTGTGATCAATTATCAGAGAATCTGTGTGGGTTGGCAAACTTTGATACAAAATACTTGAGTTTTTTTGTAATAATGTACTACAGAATTCTCTATTGGCTCACATGAGTTTTTGGGTTATCAGTCTGTTCTTGATGAAACATGTAAGCAGGGGATTTTATTTGCCTTTTCAGTGATCTGCCTTGAGAAAACAAAGATTTTGTGTCAATTTTTTTCTCTCACATCAGGTCTTTGATTAGCTAAGAGGGCTGGACCTTCACATACACACACACACACACACAGGTTAAATTACATGAGTGGTTGTGGTTTAGTTGCTAAATCGTGTCCAACTCTTGCAACCTCATGGACTGTAGCTCACCAGACTCCTCTGTCCATGGGATTCTCCAGGCAAGAATACTGGAGTGGGTTGCCATTTCCTTTTCCAGGGGACCTTCTGGGCATGAGAAGCATGTCAAATAAGTCTTATGTTGTTTCTAGAAATGATGTAAAATTCCTGGAAATCTGGTGTGTCCAAATAGAGTAACTTTGACAAGCAGAGTTTTCTGATAACTTTAAATCATAAATTGAACTGGGTAAGAGTTTCCAGAACTAGATTCAAGCAGAATAAGAATTAAGATAGGATTGAATTATCTGATGAGGATGATTGTAATTTCTTCCAGATATAAGGAAACCTTTCCTTTTAAACCAACTATGACTTACAGCCCAGATAGGGAGAAAAAGAACTGTTTCATATGTCTTCATTGCAAGCCTATTTCTAAAAATTGTACATTTTGGAGCAAGAGTCCAAATGGAGGCCCACACACCATATGTCTAAATATTTAAAAATTATAACTCAAGTGAGCAAATTGTGAAATAAAATATGTTCTATCCTCTTGTCTTAAAATACACATTTATGATGACAAAGCAGAAAGCTGGCAAATACAAAACACAACTGATTTTATTATTCTACACGTCTCTGGGCTGGTGAAGTTTGGATGAGTAACTGTTTCATACTGTGGAGAGTACACAGCCACTGTGTGATACTGTGGCACACACATCCCTAATTCCCAAGTATCTCCCAAGTCAGGAAACTGGAAAATGAAGAAAACAAAAAAGAACTCCCAGGAAATACCTTGATGTTGACCATGTTATAGTAAGGTTGTCAAGTGAGTTTCTCTTTTCACCTCTGAAACTTTTCCCTGAAATTGTCTCAATGATATCCTCCCACACTCTAAAAACAGTGTTCATTTCTGACTGAAAAATCACAGTTCAGTTCAGTTCAGTCGCTCAGTCGTGTCCGACTCTTTGCGACCCCATGAATCGCAGCACACCAGGCCTCCCTGTCCATCACCAACTCCCGGAGTTCACTCAGACTCACGTCCATTGAGTCCGTGATGCCTATTAAATTCAGACAGTTTTTGAGGTTGTAGGGCAAGTGGAGTGGAAAGGCATTTCCCTGAGACCTGGACAGTGTTGCTCATTAGAGTGGATATCTAGGTTAGGAATGGTGCCACGTCAGTTGAGTGCCAGAGCTCAAGTGTATCGCATGCATCAGTTCAGTTCAGTTGCTCAGTCATGTCTGACTCTTTGCAACCCCATGGACTGCAACACACCAGGCTTCCCTGTTCATCACCAACTTCCAGAGTTTACTCAAACTCATGTTCATTGAGTTGGTGATGCCATCCAACCATCTCATCCTCTGTCATCCCCTTTTCCTCCTGCCTTCAATCTTTCCCATCATCAGGGTCATTTCCAATGAGTCAGTTCTTTGCATCAGGTGGCCAAAGTATCGGAGTTTCAGCTTCAGCATCAGTCCTTCCGATGAATATTCAGGACTGATTTCCTTTAGGATGGACTGGTTGGATCTCCTTGCAGTCCAAGGGACTCTCAAGAGTCTTCTCCAACACCACAGTTTGAAGGCATCAGTTCTTCGGCACTCAGCCCACTTTATTGTCCAACTCTCACAACTGTACATGACTATTGGAAAAACCATAGCTTGGACTAGATGGAAATTTGTTGGCAAAGTAATATCTCTGCTTTTTAATATGCTGTCTAGGTTTGTCATAGCTTTTCTTCCAAGGACCAAGCATCTTTTAATTTTATGGCTGCAGTCATAATCTACAATGATTTTGGAGCCCCCCAAAATAAAGTCTGCCACTGTTTCCATTGTTTCCCTATCTATTTGCCATGAAGTGATGGGACCAGATGCATTATGTTAGTTTTCTGAATGTTAAGTTTTAAGCCAACTTTTTCACTCTCCTCTTTCACTTTCATCAAGAAGCTCTTAGTTCTTCACTTTCTGCCATAAAGATGGTGTCATCTGCATATCTGAGGTTATTGATATTTCTCCTGGCAATCCTGATTCCAGCTTGTGCTTCATCCAGCTTGGCATTTTGCATGATATACTCTGCATATAAGTTGAATAAGCAGGATGATATTATATAACCTTGACATACTCCTTTCCCAATTTGGATCCAGTCTCTTGTTCCATGTCTAGTTCTAACTGCTGCTTCTTGACCTGCATAGTTTGATAAAAATTTGGGTGAGAGTGCTTGTGATACCTGGACCCTTTTAAATAAATTGAAGGATCAGGGCAAGGACCCTTTTTAATGTAAGGGCATTGTCACCTCAGTGTTCCATAACGTAAGAATAGAAATCTGGGAAACAATGGTAGGACTTTAATTATGTGAGGTTTTATCAGCTTTTAACCCCCACCACCCCCAACAACAGAACAGGGATGAGGCTGCAAACCCAGTCTAGTGATTCATGTTCATTGTTTCCATTCATTCATGTGTCTGATGCTGTCCTAGGCATAGCAGTGAGCAAGGCAGTCAGGCTTCCTGCTCTCATCGAACTCACAGTTTAGGGAGAAGGCCAGAGATAAATTATAAATAAGATAATTTATCATAGAAATAAATCCTATGAGGAAAAATCATGAAATGGGGCAGGGATGGGCAACTTTAGCTACAGGGGTAGGGGAAGAGCTCTCTGGAGAGGTGACTTTCCTGCTGAGACCCACAATAAGAGTAGGAGGCAATAATGCAAATGTTGAACATATTAGCTAACTAGATTTCTTGATATTAGAGGATTAAGAAGAACCATTTTTTATTTCTTTTTTAATTTTTATTTTTACTTTATTTTACTTTACAATACTGTATTGGTTTTGCCATACATTGAGATGAATCCATCTCGGGTGTACATGAGTTCCCAATCCTGAACCCCCCCC
>SJXQ01004626.1:0-141800 GCA_006408695.1 Aepyceros melampus | reverse complement strand
GAAGATCATGGCATCTGGCCCCATCACTTCATGGGAAATAGATGGGGAAACAGTAGAAACAGTGTCAGACTTTGTTTTTTTGGGCTCCAAAATCACTGCAGATGGTGACTGCAGCCATGAAATTAAAAGGCGCTTACTCCTTGGAAGAAAAGTTATGACCAACCTAGATAGTATATTCAAAAGCAGAGACATTACTTTGCCGACTAAGGTCCGTCTAGTCAAGGCTATGGTTTTTCCTGTGGTCATGTATGGATGTGAGAGTTGGACTGTGAAGAAGGCTGAGCGCCGAAGAATTGATGCTTTTGAACTGTGGTGTTGGAGAAGACTCTTGAGAGTCCCTTGGACTGCAAGGAGATCCAACCACTCCATTCTGAGGGAGATCAACCCTGGGATTTCTTTGGAAGGAATGATGCTAAAGCTGAAGCTCCAGTACTTTGGCCACCTTATGCGAAGAGTTGACTCATTGGAAAAGACCCTGATGCTGGGAGGGATTGGGGGCAGGAGGAGAAGGGGACAACCGAGGATGAGATGGCTGGATGGCATCATGGACTCAATGGACGTGAGTCTGAATGAACTCTGGGAGTTGGTGATGGACAGGGAGGCCTGGCGTGCTGCGATTCATGGGGTCGCAAAGAGTTGGACACGACTGCGCGACTGAACTGAACTGAACTGAACTGAACCATTAAATTTCAAAAAATTGTTCTCCAGAAAAGAAAATATACAATGTAATAGCATTAATAATAATAACCTGGATGTGATATTAAAATATATAAAAAAGTAAACTTATTACATATATAAAAAACACTTATAAATGACCAACTGCAATGCAGTTCTAGTTTTATTGAAATAATCAAATGGAAAATATCAGAATTGTATAATGAGTTAATGGCACAATTTCAGATTACAAGGGAAAAAATGTGTATAATCTCCCATACTTTTTTCCCCTAATGTGCAAAGTAGAAAAGACAAGGGCCAAGAAAATGAACCAAAAACATAATAGTATTGTGTCAGGTAATGTTCTAAGTACTTTATTCATTTATTATACATGTAATTTAAGTATTGCATGTCTGTCCTCTTATGAGGAAGCAGCTGCTATTATTAACCGCATATTAGAGATGAGGAAACTAAGGCCAAAGTATCATGGTTAATAAGTGATAAGGTTAGAATGTGAGCTTAGAGTTTCTGACTCCAGAATCCGTGCTCTTAAATACTAGACAAAACTGCCTTTCATTTGAATTTTAACAAGCCTTTCTGGGATAAATAAGAACTTACAGACTACTGCTAGTTCCAAAGTGGCCACTGATAAAGGGTTATATTTTTTAACTTTGTTTCCTAAATAGGACACTTTTGAGAGTGAAAGGAATTTATTCTTAATAATCATGCAGGAGCAACAAGTATAAGCAAGCCAATATTCCAGGAAATTGGAATATTTGGTTACCTTATTTTTCTAGACTGTACTAGGATTGGCTTATTGAGAAAGCTTTCCAAGGGAATTTTTCAGAGAAGTGATAACTGATAACTTCCCGTCTATTTTGACTGTTTGGAAGCATTTTTTTATAGGCCAAATGCCATTGCTTCATTCTCATTGGACAGCAACCTCTTCTCACACACCCACCAGAAGCTTCCTTGCTTTACTTGAGTAAAAGCAGTTGAGGAACTAATGGTACCAAGATGAAATTACCAATATCTAAGAGTGTGAACAATGCTAATAAAACATATCTCTTAGTTAGCTAATATAGCCCATCCCTATTTCTGCCAGTTAGCATAACCTACTAATATATAAGGGAAATTTTGATTATAGTTATATCATCGGTATTTAACTGGGAGTGATTTTGCCTTATGGGACATTTTGGCAATGTCTAGAAATATTTTATCTTTGGTTGCCATGAATGGAGTGATTACTAGCGTCTAGTGGATAGAGGCCAGGGATGCTACTAAATGTGCGGTCCTGTACTGGATACTGCTCTCCTTACTGCTGTCCAACCCTCCCCTCCCCCAACCCCCTGCCTCAACAACAGAGAATTATAGAGATGATTGCCAGTGGTGCTGAGCTTGGGGAACCACACTTCAAAGAACTTTTGAGTTCTTTAATTATTTTTCCTGTTTACTCTGTGAAAAACCAGTACTTTTATGCATCAATAAAACAAATCTTATAAATGATGAGGACAGTCTCTAGGACCTTGGGTTAGCGAGTAGATTTTAATATGGAGTAAAAGAAGCTCACCGAAATGCAGTACTTGGATGCAATCTCAAAAATGACAGAATGATCTCTGTTCATCTCCAAGGCAAACCATTCAATATCACAATTATCCAAATCTATGCCCCAACCAGTAATGCTGAAGAAGCTGAAGTTGAACGGTTTTATGAAGACCTACAAGACCTTTTAGAACTAACACCCAAAAAAGATGTCCTTTTCATTATAGGGGACTGGAATGCAAAAGTAGGAAGTCAAGAAACCCCTGGAGTAACAGGCAAATTTGGCCTTGGAATGTGGAATGAAGCAGGCCAAAGACTAATAGAGTTTTGCCAAGAAAATGCACTGGTCATAGCAAACACCCTCTTCCAACAACACAAGAGAAGACTCTACACATGGACATCACCAGATGGTCAACACCGAAATCAGATTGATTATATTCTTTGCAGCCAAAGATGGAGAAGCTCTATACAGTCAACAAAGACAAGACCGGGAGCTGACTGTGGCTCAGATCATGAACTCCTGATTGCCAAATTCAGACTTAAATTGAAGAAAGTGGGCAACACCACTAGACCATTCAGGTATGACCTAAATCAAATCCCTTATGATTATACAGTGGAAGTGAGAAATAGATTTAAGGGTCTAGATCTGATAGATAGAGTGCCTGATGAATTATGGAATGAGGTTCGTGACATTGTACAGGAGATAGGGATCAAGACCATCCCCATGGAAAAGAAATGCAAAAAGGCAAAATGGCTGTCTGGGGAGGCCTTACAAATAGCTGTGAAAAGAAGAGAAGCAAAAAGCAAAGGAGAAAAGGAAAGATATAAGCATCTGAATGCAGAGTTCCAAAGAATAGCAAGAAGAGATAAGAAAGCCTTCTTCAGCAATCAATGCAAAGAAATAGAGGAAAAGAACAGAATGGGAAAGACTAGAGATCTCTTCAAGAAAATTAGAGATACCAAGGGAACATTTCATGCAAAGATGGGCTCGATAAAGGACAGAAATGGTCTGGACCTAACAGAAGCAGAAGATATTAAGAAGAGGTGGCAAGAATACACGGAAGAACTGTACAAAAAAGATCTTCATGACCCAGATAATCATGATGATGTGTTGACTAATCTAGAGCCAGACATCTTGGAATGTGAAGTCAAGTGGGCCTTAGAAAGCATCACTACGAACAAAGCTAGTGGAGGTGATGGAATTCCAGTTGAGCTGTTTCAAATCCTGAAAGATGATGCTGTGAAAGTGCTGCACTCAATATGCCAGCAAATCTGGAAAACTCAGCAGTGGCCACAGGACTGGAAAAGGTCAGTTTTCATTCCAATTCCAAAGAAAGGCAATGCCAAAGAATGCTCAAACTACCGCACAATTGCACTCATCTCACATGCTAGTAAAGTAATGCTCAAAATTCTCCAAGCCAGACTTCAGCAATATGTGAACCGTGAACTCCCTGATGTTCAAGCTGGTTTTAGAAAAGGCAGAGGAACCAGAGATCAAATTGCCAACATCCGCTGGATCATGAAAAAAGCAAGAGAGTTCCAGAAAAACATCTATTTCTGCTTTATTGACTATGCCAAAGCCTTTGACTGTGTGGATCACAAGAAACTGTGGAAAATTCTGAAAGAGATGGGAATACCAGACCACCTGACCTGCCTCTTGAGAAATCTGTATGCAGGTAAGGAAGCAACAGTTAGAACTGGACATGGAACAACAGACTGGTTCCAAATAGGAAAAGGAGTACGTCAAGGCTGTATATTGTCACCCTGCTTATTTAACTTCTATGCAGAGTACATCATGAGAAATGCTGGACTGGAAGAAACGCAAGCTGGAATCAAGATTGCCAGGAGAAATATCAATAACCTCAGATATGCAGATGACACCACCCTTATGGCAGAAAGTGAAGAGGAGCTAAAAAGCCTCTTTTTGAAAGTGAAAGAGGAGAGTGAAAAAGTTGACTTCAAGCTCAACATTCAGAAAACGTAGATCATGGCATCTGGCCCCATCACTTCATGGGAAATAGATGGGGAAACAGTAGAAACAGTGTCAGACTTTATTTTTCTGGGCTCCAAATTCACTGCAGATGGTGAGTGCAGCCATGAAATTAAAAGGCGCTTACTCCTTGGAAGAAAAGTTATGACCAACCTAGATAGTATATTCAAAAGCAGAGACATTACTTTGCTGACTAAGGTCCATCTATTCAAGGCTATGGTTTTTCCTGTGGTCATGTATGGATGTGAGAGTTGGACTGTGAAGAAGGCTGAGCACAGAAGAATTGATGCTTTTGAACTGTGGTGTTGGAGAAGACTCTTGAGAGTCTCTTGGACTGCAAGGAAATCCAACCAGTCCATTCTGAAGGAGATCAACCCTGGGGTTTCTTTGGAAGGAATGATGCTAAAACTGAAATTCCAGTACTTTGGCCACCTTATGCGAAGAGTTGACTCATTGGAAAAGATACTGATGCTAGGAGGGATTGGGGCCAGGAGGAGAAGGGGACCACCGAGGTTGAGATGGCTGGATGGCATCACGGACTCAATGGACGTGAGTCTGAGCGAACTCCGGGAATTGGGGATGGACAGGGAGGCCTGGCGTACTGCGATTCATGGGGTCGCAAAGAGTTGGACATGACTGAGCGACTGAACTGAAATGAACTGAAACGAAGCTCTCACTTCAATTCTCCAAACTCATGCCAATTTTTTTCATTAAATCTCACAAGTGTATCTGCAACAAATTAAAAAAAAAGTGTCTTGCTCTCTTCACTCTCTATATCAGAAATAATACGTTAAACCATATTCCCCTTCAAAAACTTCACAGTATTACTGTTATAAAAAAACTGCTGTATAATTCCAAAAGGGCAATATTAGAGAGAAAGAGAGGGAGAAAAGTCCTGCTTGGCCAACTCAGTGATAAGTAAAAAGAGATTAAAAAGTGTTGAGTTTCATAATTTTTAAAAGTAGCATGTTGGGCTTAAATTAATAAATGTATTTGAAGCATCTATAAAATATTTTCAAAACATATATTTAAATAAAGGAGGGATACATCAAAATTCAGTCATTAAAGTGACTTATTCCCATCAGTGTCCATGTATTTTCTCTGAATTACAGAGAAAATATGAATTGCTTGTGCTATTTTTTAGTTAATTGATGCTAAAGTTGAAACTCCAGTACTTTGGCCACCTCATGCGAAGAGTTGACTCATTGGAAAAGATTCTGATGCTGGGAGGGATTGGGGGCAGGAGGAGTAGGGGATGACAGATGATGAGATGGCTGGATGGCATCACTGACTCGATGGACATAAGTCTGAGTGAACTCCGGGAGTTGGTGATGGACAGGAAGGCCTGGCGTGCTGCGATTCATGGGGTCACAAAGAGTCGGACACGACTGAGTGACTACTATTTTTTAGTTAATTGATGCTAAAGTTGAAACTCCAGTACTTTGGCCACCTCATGCGAAGAGTTGACTCATTGGAAAAGATTCTGATGCTGGGAGGGATTGGGGGCAGGAGGAGTAGGGGATGACAGATGATGAGATGGCTGGATGGCATCACTGACTCGATGGACATAAGTCTGAGTGAACTCCGGGAGTTGGTGATGGACAGGAAGGCCTGGCGTGCTGCGATTCATGGGGTCACAAAGAGTCGGACACGACTGAGTGACTGAACTGAACCTCACTGAACTGATGTTTTAGTTTACATTTTTAGAAAAGCCATTAGAAAAGTAATGTGGACATGTGACACCATTGTTATTTACTCACAAAGCATTTTGGAGAAAAAAGGAATTAGATAAAAAATTATTTTTTAATAGTTAAAACTTTGGATATAAAACTAGCTTCTGTTTTGTTTTTAAATCAGTAAATACTGAAATACACAAGTAGGCAACTACAGATTAAATGGCATATCAATACTCACAAGACATCACTATTAAAATTTTCATTCTTCCAGTTTCATCCACATCCTGATATAAAAATTGAGTCTTTCTGTGCTTACCGTTTTATAAATTTTTTTCTGTTATTTTAAAGATAATTTGAAGTTCAGTAAAAACAATCATTTAATGTCAAATTTGGTCAAAGTCTAATTGCTGCTTTTCAAAGTATATCTTGAGTATAATTAGCTATCTGATACTGGTTCTTTTCCTTCTTTTAGCATTACTATTTTAATTTTTCTAAGAAACATTTTCCATTCATAAGAAAGTCATCTAGAAAATCCCTCTAAGATACTTCAAATGTAGTCTTAGAGGGACCACAGTTTCCTTCATAAGTGCAGTGCAGTTTCCTTCATAAGTACATTTCTTTTTTATTATTTTTTTATTTAATTAATTTTTATTTTCTAGTTTGTTTTGCTATACATCGACATAATCAGCCACGAGTGTACATGAACTTCCAATCCCGACCCCCACCTCCCCCCTCCCGCCCCACACCATCTCTCTGGATTATCCCTGTGCCTCTGTCCCAAGCATCCTGCATCCCGCATCGAACCTAGACCAGCGATTCATTTCACTTATGATATCATACTTGTTACACTGCCACTCTCCCAAATCATCCCACCCTCTCCCTCTCCCACAGAGTCCAAAAGGCTGTTCTGTACATCTGTGTCTCTTTTGCTGTCTTGTGTACAGGTTTATCATTACCATCTTTCTAAATTCCATATATATGTGTAAGTATACTGTATTGGTGTTTTTCTTTCTGGGTTACTTCACTCTGTATAATCGGCTCCAGCTTCATCCACCTCATTAGAACTGATTCAAATGTATTCTTTTTAATGGCTGAGTAATACTCCATTGTGTATATGTACCACAGCTTTCTTATCCATTCATCTGCTGATGGATATCTAGGTTGCTTCCATGTCCTGGCTATTATAAATAGTGCTGCGATGAACATTGGGGTACACATGTCTCTTTCAATTCTGGTTTCCTCGGTGTGTATGCCCAGCAGTGGGATTGCTGGGTTATAAGGCAGTTCTATTTGCAATTTTTTAAGGAATCTCCACACTGTACATTTCTAAATTATAGAAAATCCTTTGACTAGTCGTAAATCAGTTTTCCTATACCCTTTTCTTTAAAAATCCAACAGGATGGCTGAATAGTCTAAGGTGCTGTGTTTAGGTCACAGTCTCGCCTGGTGGCATGGGTTCATATCCCACTCCTGATAAGTCATCCTTGCTCGGGCTTCCCTGGTGGCTCAAGTGGTAAAGAATCCAGGTTTAACCCCTGGGTTGAGAAGATCCCTGGAGAAGCGAATGGCTATCCACTCCAAAATTCTTGCTAGAGATTCCATGGTCAGAGGAACCTCATAGGCTACAGTCCGTGAGGTTGAAAAAGAGTTGTACGTGACTGAGTGACTATCACTTTCCTACAAAATATACACATGCAAGCACACACAAAAGCATATCATTACATGAATGGATCACAAGATTGAACTGATATTTAAGAATTATTTATGAGATAAGGAAACTTATATGGCCATCAGATATCTATCACAAGCCTTCTTATACAAATCAAATGTTTTCAAGACCGTGATGGGATCTGAGACTTTATGCTACTTGGAAGTCAATAAGCTAGTTTACTGACATTTTATGGATGCTGGCAGCAAACATGATATTCTGGGCTTAGGGATAAAAGATAGTCTATTTCCAGTTGCAAAAGTAGTAACCAATGTGTGACCATTTTTTTTTTTTTTTTTTTGGTGGTGGTTCCCTAAGACTAAATTTCCGTGGGATGATACAGATAGACAAGATAGTGTCCTGACATGTAGTGAGTGTTTTAGGTGGGAAACCACAATCTCTGGAAACTCCAGCCTTTTATAATGGTCTGTATGCAAACTTGTCCCATTTATTTGTAGGGAGACATTATCTTTATTATACTGGAAAATAAATAAGCCTCTTTTTGCTCCAGATGAAGACACTGTCTTTCTCTTCTAAATCTACCTGCTCTATAAAATCCTTTAAAAGAAAATCTAGAACAACTGACTCAGTGCTTCTGTTTACAAGACTGCAGAGATGTTAGAAATCTATGGAGAAGTATAAATGTGATAACCTAGTGATAAACAGTCATTGATCTGAACAATCTCAGGTGGATTGTCTAGTTTTATAATATACGTAGTTTAATAGCACTAATGTGATCTGAAGCAGACATTAATAAAATGATCTCTTAAAAAGATACATTTTAAATTTTGAAATGGGTAATTGCCCATATGTAAATCTTAAAACAATTGGGAAGTCACCATTTCCATGCAGTTTCTCTCCCTTTTATTTTTCTGACATCTGTTTTTAACCACTTTTTCAGTTTCTTAGATATTGTTTCAACTTTTCTTTATGCAAATATGAGCAAATGTGGACAAATTCTTGTCCTCTCAGTTTCTTAAGCAAAAGTAGCATACTATTTCACAATTCCCATAATATTTTTACTTAGTACATAGTGACTCATTTCCCCCATGTCTGTCTATACATGTATATGTGTGTATGTATATGGAGAGAACTTCATCTTTTTATATCAGCATAATAATTCATTATATTGATATACTTTGGTTTCAGTTATGAAAGACTTTATCATGGAATAGATGAGGTTTTTTTAGTCTGTTGCTATTTCAGTCATTCAGATTTATGATATACTAATTCCTGTGGAGGAATAACTTCAGGATAAACCTCAGAATAGCATTAGTGAGTAAAAGGGAAAATGTAGTTGGATATTTTTGATAGATATTGCTAAATTAGGGCCCTTCTATAAGGGCTGTATTATTTTGTATTCTCTCCAGCAGTGTATAGGATTGCTTGTTTTCAGAGACCTTTATTTAAATTAATGATGCTCAAACTGGGTATTCTTCTGGAAAAGATAAAACTGGCCCATAATAATACCATATATTAGTGTAAACTGCAATTGAATTAATGATTCAAATGCAAAAATATAATAATAAAGCCATGAATACTAGAAGAAAACATAAGTGAATGGCTCACAAACTTGATAAATAAAGGTGTTTCAAATACAAACACACACATACACATGCACATAGAGACATCTTCTATATGACAGTTATAATAATAAAAAAAAATAATGACAATGAGTGGGAGAGAGGGAATATACTGAAAAGAAGAGCAATGAAGGAACAATAGCACTATAAGGTTTATTAAACCAGTGATAAAATCATGTGTTACTTGATTGTGAGTGGACAAAGAGACCATAAAAACAAACAAACAAAAAGCTAAATTGGATATGGCAATTTAAGGAGCCATTCCAATCAGAGCAGTTAAATATAGATTATTATACTTTGTTAGGTCTTTAACTTTCTCTCACTTCTCTAGAAGTTTTTTTTATACTTTGTGATCCTTTCTCTTTGGAGTTCTGTTAGTTCTTTCACTTTTATGGGTTTTCTGGCCGTATCTTGCTTGAGTTCTTGTAGTTTTGAACTTTTCCTTCATTCTCTGCTTGGTTCATCATTACTGCAGAAATATCAATAACCTCAGATATGCAGATGACACCACCCTTATGGCAGAAAGTGAAGAGGAACTAAAAAGCCTCTTGATGAAAGTGAAAGGGGAGAGAGAAAAAGTTGAGTTAAAGCTCAACATTCAGAAAATGAAGATCATGGCATCTGGTCCCATCACTTCCTGGGAAATAGATGGGGAAACAGTGGAAACAGTGTCAGACTTCATTTCTTGGGGCTCCAAATTCACTGCAGATGGTGACTGCAGCCATGAAATTAAAAGATGCTTACTCCTTGGAAGAAAAGTTATGACCAACCTAGGTAGCATATTCAAAAGCAGAGACATTATTTTGCTGACTAATGTCCATCTATTCAAGGCTATGGTGTTTCCAGTAGTCATGTATGGATGTGAGAGTTGGACTGTGAAGTAGGCTGAGCACAGAAGAATTGATGCTTTTGAACTGTGGTGTTGAAGAAGACTCTTGAGAGTCCCTTGGACTGCAAGGAGATCCAACCAGAACATTCTGAAGGAGATCAGCCCTGGGATTTCTTTGGAAGGAATGTGCTAAAGCTGAAGCTCCAGTACTTTGGCCACCTCATGCGAAGAGTTGACTCATTGGAAAAGACTCTGCTGCTGGGAGGGATTGGGGGCAGGAGGAGAAGGGGACAAGACGAGATGGCTGGATAGCACCACTGACTCGATGGACGTGAGTCTGAGTGAACTCCAGGAGTTGGTGATGGACAGGGAGGCCTGGTGTGCTGCGATTCATGGAGTCGCAAAGAGTCGGACACGACTAAGCAACTGAACTGAACTGAACTGAACAGGGCTTGTAATGTTTGTTCCATGGCAACATTTACTTGAGGAATTACTTTGTAGAAAAATTTTAGGTAGCTCTCTGTCATTTATCTAATCTTTATTTGAATATTTTCCTTCTTCCTTTTGATTACCTATATTTGGGCAAGTAGCAATTTCTGTCCTAGTTCTTTGCAAGAATTTCATTCCTGACAAGGCGAGGCATAAACATGAGTGACTGGGTAAACTTCTCTAGCCTTTGCAAAGGGCTTCTTCCTCACTTGATAAGATAATCTGAGATTTCTTTCCAATATAGTCTTCTGTCCAGCCATGACTTTTCTGCATCTCCAAGTTTAAGCAGGTGCTAGGGGCTTTTCCCAATCTGACCTACGCTCCCAGGGTTTCTTCATCAGATGCTGCCTCCCATTAGTGCATCCAACATGATTTTCCTATTACTTTTGGAAGGCTTCCTCAACCCTCCCCCAACCCCCTCGCTGGTACTTTCAGGGCAGGACACTCTGCATTTTCCTCACCTTCTCTCTATTTCTTTACCTTTGCCTCTGCTGCTGCTAAGTCGCTTCAATTGTGTCTGACTCTCTGCGACCCCATAGACGGCAGCCCACCAGGCTCCCCCATCCCTGGTATTCTCCAGGCAAGAACACTGGAGTGGGCTGCCATTTCCCTCTCCAATGCATGAAAGTGAAAAGTGAAAGTGAAGTTGTTCAGTCATGTCCGACTCCCCGTGACCCCATGGACTGCAGCCTACCAGCCTCCTCCATCCTTGGGATTTTCAGGCAAAAGTACTGGAGTGGGGTGCCATCACCTTCTCCAATTTCTTTACTACTACACCTGCAAAGAAATAGTCCTGTTCATACCATTTCTTACTAATGATAGGGACCTCACCTTTTGGGGATGATTTTTAACTGGAAGTTTCTGAGATTACCATTGATGGGGTTCTGCCCTTTGGCTCTCTGTGTAACTTCTTATAGAAATTCTTACTCTGGTCTACTGGTCTCAATTAATTTTGGTTATGCTTAAAGTTATATTGCAATTTTCATGTTTTATGTCACATAGGTTTTTTGTTGTTGAAAAGTTTCTTATGGATATATCCCCACTTTTACTTTGTTTCTGGATGAACAAAGTAGTAAGATTCAGAATCAAGTTACTAATATGTTAACACTAGTCATCTTTTGGAGTATTCTATTTTTCATGAGGGGCTTGAAGCCCATTTTACAATTAAAAACACAACATTTAATCAACTATAAATGAAAGAGATGGGAATACCAGACCACCTGACCTGCCTCCTGAGAAGCCTATATGCAGGTCAGGATGCAACAGTTAGAACTGGACATGGAACAACAGACCGGTTCCAAATAGGAAAAGGAGTCCGTCAAGGCTGTATATTGTCACCCTGCTTATTTAACTTATATGCAGAGTATATCATGAGAAACACTGGTCTGGAAGAAGCACAAGCTGGAATCAAGATTGCTGGGAAAAATATCAATCACCTCAGATATGCAGATGACATCACCCTTATGGCAGAAAGTGAAGAGGAACTAAAAAGCCTCTTGATGAAAGTGAAAGAGGAGAGTGAAAAAGTTGGCTTAAAGCTCAGCATTCAGAAAATGAAGATCATGGCATCTGGTCCCATCACTTCATGGCAAATAGATGGAGAAACCTTGGAAACAGTGTCAGACTTTATCTTTTGGGGCTCCAAAATCATTGCAGATGGTGATTGCAACTGTGAAATTAAAAGATGCTTACTCCTTGGAAGGAAAGTTATGACCAACCTAGATAGCATATTGAAAAGCAGAACATTACTTTGTCAACAAAGGTCTGTCTAGTCAAGGGTATAGTTTTTCCTTTGGCCATGTATGGATGTGAGAGTCGGATTATAAAGAAAGCTGAGCACTGAAGAATTGACGCTTTTGAACTGTGGTGTTGGAGAAGACTCTTGAGAGTCTCTTGAACTGCAAGGAGATCCAACCAGTCCATTCTAAAGGAGATCAGTCCTGGGTGTTCACTGGATGATAAAGCTGAAACTCCAATACTTTGGCCACCTGATGCAAAGAGTTGACTCATTGGAAAAGACCCTGATGCTGTGAGGGACCAGGGGCAGGAAGAGAAGGGGACGAAAGAGGATGAGATGGCTGGATGGTATCAAACTCTGGGAGTTGGTGATGGACAGGGAGGCCTGGCGTGCTTCCATTCATGGGGTCGCAAAGAGTCAGACACAACTGAGCGACTGAACTGAACTGAAATGATAGACTCATTTCATACAGATCCTGCTAATAGAAATATGATTTTATTAAACAGAGAAATGTAGCCTCATAAAGTTGTTCTTTAAACGTGATCTAGTTAGTGTAAAAAGTTATCTTCTTTATATTCTTGCCTAATCTTTATTGCAACAGTTCAGAAATTACAGGGACAACTTTAGGAGGATTGTTACTCTCTTGGGGGATCTTGAGTTATATTTGAGAAGCTATTAAGTGAGACTTTGAGTAGCATGATATCATTGTGAGAAAATTATATCAAGAAATGACTCTCTGGCTTCTTCTTACTCATTGCAAATTTCCCTACAGCCAGCGTAAGCATTATATTTCAAGTTGTTATTCACTCTGTTCCTCTAGTAAGAATAAAAAAACAAAACTTCCCATGTTTTTGATTTTCATCTCATCAATACTGGCTTCGTTTTGGTTAGGTGAAGTCACTCCATTTAACTTTGCATACTTTGTATTATTAACACTTTTTTTAATTTCTTACTTCATCTTGATTTAAAGTGTAAAAAAAATAAGAAAAAAGATTTTAAAAACTATGGCTTAATTGGTAGTCTATCCAAAAGAATAATATTGTTTACATCTATTTTAACATTATGTATCATTTTATTTTAGCCATAAGACCTGTCCTTATCTTATAATGATGAATTCTCTAACCTTTTACTGACCACTTTCAGTTGCATCTGTTAGGCAATAAGATGGTTCAATTTAATAGACATAAGAGAACTTTAAAGAATATTGTTTCTCATAATATCAATTATGGGAAATTATAAAATTATTCCACTAAATGTTGTTGTCATTTACCTAATCTTGTAGGCAAATATTTTATTTTCTTTTAGAGATAATTTTAATCAAAAATGGAAACCCACTCTTCATTTAATAGTAATTCAACACTTTTTTGGGTTCAATATATATTTCTTTATCTAGAGTTGGTTTGGTTGAGCTCAGTTGATAGATCTCACCTGAGTCCATTCATGCATATGTAGGAGATTGGAGGGCACGGCAGCTTTATCTGGACATGTCAGTATCTTCCCTAGGACAGATCACCACATGTCGTCTCTCATTATCCATCAGTCTCACCAGTGCTTATGCCCATCGTAGTTGGCAGCAATCAAGAAAGAAAGCAGAAGCATTCTATCGACCAAAGCAAGTTGCAAAGCCATCCCAGATTCAAAGGGTAGTGAAACAGACTCCCCACTCCCCACCTTGACGGCAAAAGCTGCAAAGTCACACTGTACTGAAAAAGGTATGCAAACACTGAAATGTGAATAATTGAGACCATTTGTGTAACCAATGTACCCAAACCTTTCAATAAGGAACAATTCCATCCCTACCCCTAGTATGTCTATTACTTACAGCGGTCTTCCTTTTGCTTCTTGACTAGGCATATGTCCCAAGATCTGGGACAATCAGTGTATACAAAGCCTCTGATACAGTAATTGTTCAGGGCTGGGCACATGACCAAAAGCTCTCTTCTTTTTAGAAGAGAACCTGACGATGTACCTGAAGAATAAACAGAGGTTGACAAAAGGAGATGTCAAAGATAAAGGAGAACTAGAGCTCTGGTACATTATTTTAGCCCCAGATCCAAGTGTCTTGAGGTTATAATCAATCTAGACTTCTACAAGTTATATTTACATTCCTAATAAATTCTTTTTCTTAACAAAGACAATTTGAATTAGGTCAGTTCCTGCTTTAAAATGAAGCAGGCCTGAATAATATGTCACAAATATACTTAAGTGATACATCTGCAAATTTAGTATGGACTAATATGAATTCAAAGCTAGTGGAGGTGATGAATCCCAGCTGAGCTATTTCAAATCCTGAAAGATGATGCTGTGAAAGTGCTGCACTCCATATGCCAGCACATTTAGAAACCTCAGCAGTGGCCACAGGACTGGAAAAGGTCAGTTTTCATTCCAATCCCAAAGAAAGGCAATGCCAAAGAATGCTCAAACTACTGCACAATTGCACTCATCTCACATGCTAGTAAAGTAATGCTCAAAATTCTCCAAGCCAGGCTTCAACAGTACACGAAACTGTGAAAATCCAGGTGTTCAAGCTGGTTTTAGAAAAGGCAGAGGAACCAGAGATCAAATTGTCAACATCCGTTGGATCATGGAAAAAGCAAGCGAATTCAAGAAAAAAGCATCTATTTCTGTTTTATTGACTATGCCAAAGGCTTTGACCTGGTGGATCACAACAAACTGTGGAAAATTATTCAAGAGATGGGAATACCAGACCACCTGACCTGCCTCCTGAGAAATCTGTATGCAGATCAAGAAGCAACAGTTAGAACTGGACATGGGACAACAAGCTGGTTCCAAATTAGGAATGGAGTACGTCAAGGCTGTATATTGTCACCTTGTTTATTTAACTTATATGCAGAGTACTTCATGAGAAATGTCAGACTGGATAAAGCACAAGCTAGAACCAAGATTGCTGTGAGAAATATCAATAACCTCAGATATGCACATGATATCACCCTTATGACAGAAAGCAAAGGAGTAAAGAGCCTCTTGAAAGTGAAAAAGGAGAGTGAAAAAGCTAGCTTAAAACTCAGCATTCAGAAAACTAAGATCATGGCATCCGGTCCCATCACTTATGACAAATAGATGGGGAAACAATGGAAACAGTCAGAGACTTTATTTTGGGGGGCTCCAGAATCTCTGCAGATGGTGACCACAGCCATGAAATTAAAAGATGCTTGCTCCTTGGAAGAAAAGCTTTGACCAACCTAGACAGCATATTAAAAAGCAGAGACATTACTTTGCCAACAAAGGTCTGTCTAGTCAAAGCTGTCATTTTTCCAGTAGTCATGTATGGATGTGAGAGTTGGATTATAAAGAAAGCTGAGCGCTGAAGAGTTGATGCTTTTGAACTGTGGTGTTGGAGAAGACTCTTGTGAGTCCCTTGGACAGCAAGCAGATCCAACTAGTCCATCCTAAAGGAAATCAGTCCTGAATATTCATTGGAAAGACTGATGTTGAAACTGAAACTCTAATACTTTGGCCACTTGATGTAAAGAACTGACTCATTGGAAAAGACCCTTATGCTGGGAAAGACTGAAGAAAGGAGGAGAAGGTGAGGACAGAGAATTAGATGATTGGATGGCATCACTGACTCAATGGACATGAATCTGAGTAAGCTCCAGGAGTTGGTGACGGACAGGGAAGCCTGGCATGCTGCAGTCCATGGGGTCGCAGAGTTGGACACAACTGACCAACTGAACTGAAGTGATATAAATTCACTCGAATGTTTCTTGCCTATTGTTGGTGTCATATATTAATGATGTTTGTATAAATGAGACAGTTCTACAATGATTTTCATAAATCAATAACCTGAGAATTACCCAGCTGTGCATTTTACTATCATGCAGTGTTTATATTCCATAAAGAAACTTAAAAAAAATTATTCATTAAATTGATCACTAGTTTTAAAAAGTATTTATTAAGTGAAACACACCGGGTTAGGGCCTTTGTTTTAGGACTTAAAGAGACAAAGTAATTATCCTCATGGAACTTATATTTTAATGACATTTAAAATGTTGAGGTATTTAGATTTTCAGACATAACTGACTGTTGCAAATCTTAATGGTATCAGTGTTAAAATGGTGAAAGTTGAATATGCACTCTTTGAAATTTAAGTTTCCAAAAAACCTTTCCAGCTGTTTTTGAGACATGACCAGCAGAGTGAGAAAATCTATTTTATTCGTTTTTCAAAAGTTGCCCTTTTCTAATGTCAAGCTACTACACAATGGATGAACTTTGGATGTGTCAGTCTTGGAGTGTTATGCAATTTGTTCTGAGTATGAATTAGCCAGGCTGAGTCTTTGAGTGCATTAGAAATAAGGAAGATGAGCTGAGTTGAACACTTCCCAAAAGGGCAAAAGTACTTGTATGTTTGCTTAGCTCAGTTTGTGCATTTCAGTAGAGAGCTCCTGGTTTTACTCTACTATTGTCTTATCTGCCATCATATCTTTAAAATAATATAATCAGTACATAATGGACAGAAGACTTGGAATAAAGTAATGACATACTTTATTGGGTTGACTTACTACCCCAAAATGAATAACTCTGCTTCTGCAAAAGACAAAAGACATAAGGTTCATTTTTTTCTATAGTTGTTGTGGTTTAACTTTGTCTCAGTTTAAAATTAAATAGTCCATTTACTCAATCAGCATTTTATCTGAACATATGGAGCCATTTGTATGATTGTGTTTTAACTATATTCACACATTTTCTAGTTGAAGTGTAGTTAATGTCTTTAATATTGTAAAAGTACACAGTTATGTCCTAAAAAGTCCCTTGACAGTGAAAGGTCTAGGACAAATGTAATACTCACATACTAAAGCCACAGTGTGATCCTAGTCTTCTGGGAAGTAGAGCTATTGAGGCACCGAGGGAAGAGAAAAGAATACAATGGAGTAAAAGGGAGAAATAGTAGAAGCAGGTGAGTAGAAGGACCTGGCTTGAAAAATGTTAACCCAAGTTTTTCTTCTACTCCTTCTGCCTTCCCTAGACCCTGACAGCTTCTACCTGAACACTGAAATATACCTTCGTTTTTAGGACAGTCTTAATGAAGACAGTTCACAGCTAATTTTTTTTTTTTTTTCTGCTCTGATTCTGAGAATTACCCTCGCTCATTTCATGTGATTCCTGTGACAATATCAGAGTAGAAGGTCTGCAGTTCCCACCCTGTGTATTGGCTGTGTCATCACTCGGGGCACAGAGGTCAGTTCACCGGTTACTGAATGCATTCCCCAGGCAGTCAGCCAGGAATATTCATTGGAAGGACTGATGCTGAAGCTGAAACTCCAATACTTTGGTCACCTGATGTGAAGAACTGACTCACTGGAAGAGATCCTAATGCTGGGAAAGACTGAAGGCAGGAGAAGGTGATGACAGAGGATGAGATGGTTGGATGGCATCACCGACTCGATGGACATGAGTTTGAGTAAACTCCTTAGAGTATTCACACTGTGAGAGAAATTGGTTACAGTTTTATTTATTTTTTAGATAATTTGAATAGATTGCTTCTCATATGCCAAATACTATTCCAAGTGATTTATGCAGAAGAAATTTACTTCTCTCAGTAACTTTATGAGCTTTAATACTATTATTATCCTCATTTTATAGAGAAACAGAAACTCAGAGAACCAAAGTCACTTTTCTAGTAAATTTCAAGACTAGGATTCTAAGCAATACTGGCTCAGCTGCTTTCTCTTAAACAACTTATGATATTATTTTTCTTCTGAAATTGTAAATTATAAGCACTACATAAGTCTGAGCAGATGAGGGGTCTGGCTTGAAAACATAACCAACAGAATAAAAGCATAACTAGTAATAATAATAATAATATAATAATAGCAACAACAGCAGCAGAGAAGGAAAGACAGATAATAACACTATTTGAATACATCTCTATTTAGTCTTAGAATGAACCACAACACTTTCTCCTTACACTCTATTCTCTTTGATAAGCTATTTCTTCATGTGATATGCAAGATCTTTTGCTGTCACATTCTGATTTCCTAGTGACAGATCAAAATGACTGTTTTGAGAATTGAACAACAAGAAAAATGGCTATCTTTCCTAGTTATAGACTTGAGTGTTTATTCACTTACCTTTCCTTCCTTCTTCCCTTTTAAGACCCTTATGATGATATAGATTTAATTCACATCTGTGATTGAATTCAGGTAAATGTAAGGGAGATGGTCACAACCTAATTATATATAAGAAAATATTACATAGAAAAGGAAATCATCTTTGACTGCTTTAATGCTTCAGAGCATGAAACCATTACTTGCATGCCTGTAAAGATTCTTCAATCATGGCTGACTCTTTGCAACCCTATGGACTGTAGCCTGCCAGGCTCCTCTGTCCATGGGACTCTCCAGGCAAGAATACTGGAATGGGTTGCCATTTCCTTCTCCAGGGAATCTTCCTTACCCAGGAGTCAAACTCATGTGTCCTGAGTCTCCTGCATTAGTAGGCAGGTTCTTTACCACTAATGCCAACTGAGAAAGCCCATGAAAACATTACTTAGGCTTCTTCATAACACAAAGAGAACTCTGTCTTTTTCCGTTTAGAAGACTAAGAGTTGGATTACAAATGGTAACTGAGAACTCAAGCAGAAGATTCCCACAAGATTGTCCTTGTACACATAGTCTGCACCCTCTTCTCTATGTTACTGTAGGCTGTCATCATGTCCTCATTCTCAACCAGCTGTTTAAGTCTCTTGGGTAGTTTTGGGTAGTAATTATAGACAGATATTTCAGAGTTTTCAATAGAGTGCTCCTTTACCAAAAAGGAAAAGAAAATGTCACCGTTATTGCATTCTAAACAGCATATTAAAAAGCAGAGACATTATTTTGTGGACAAAGGTCTGTCTAGTAAAAGCTATGATTTTTCCAGTACTCATGTGAGAGTTGGACTATAAAGAAAGCTGAGTGCCAAAGAACTGATGCTTTTGAACTGTCTTGTTGGAGAAGACTCTTGAGAGTCCCTTGGACTGCAAACCAGTCCATCCTAAAGGAAATCAGTCCTGAATATTCATTGGAAAGACTGATGCTGAAGCTGAAACTCCAATACTTTGGCCACCTGATGTGAAGAACTAACTCACTGGAAAAGATCCTGATGCTGGGAAAGATTGAAGTCAGGAGAAGGTAATGACAGAGGATGAGATGGTAGATGGCATCACATCGATGGACATGAGTTTGAGTAAACTCCAGGAGTTGGTGATGGACAGGGAAGCCTGGTGTGCTGCAGTCCATGGGGTTGCAAAGAGTTGGACACAACTGAGTGACTGAACTGATTGCACCCTATATCTTGTAGCGTATAAATAAAAGTATATGGGACTAGAAAATGAGATAGTAATATTAAAAAAAAAAAAAAGCCAGAGTTGTTTTTGCCCTCAGCATCCACTGACATACAGAACACTTTTCATCTAGCTGGTGAAATGTTTTCAACACAAAGCCAGCACCCAAATGTGATACTTCTTTTGTCTGGGAAGAGAGTCTGATGTTTACTCTTCACCAGCTCCTCAAGGTCTGAACAAACCATGACTTTCTTTACATGTAAGTTCGTTGACTCTTAAGTACCTGTAGCTGAATGTCTAACATCAAATACCTTTAGCCTTTCCATTTTATTTTTAAAATCTTTTCTAGTTTGCTCTGATAAAGCTGCTTTCTACAAAGATCCAGATGAGACATGGATCCAGAAAGCATAGCTCCAGATTAAAAAAAAAAAAAAAAAAATTTGTGGCTCTCTATTATCTGTATGCTTCTTTGGTCTGAAACATTGTAGTTTCTTTCTGAGGAAGAATTCTTTTAGTTATAGTGAACTGTATCACCATATACTTTTTTTTAATTGGGAGGTATATTTATAAAGGAAGAAGTGCCTTATCTTTTATTGAAAGTTTCTGCTTAAACAGATCTTTTTTTTTTTTTTTTCTTAATAACATTTCGGTAGACTTTGGTTTGGAGAAGGAAATGGCAACCCACTCCAGTGTTCTTGCCTGGAGAATCACAGGGATGGTGGAGCCTGATGGGCTGCCGTCTATGGGGTTGCACAGAGTCGGACACAACTAAAGCGACTTAGCAGCAGCAGCAGCAGCAGCAGACTTTGGTTTGAGCCTTTATTGATCTTTGAGACTTGAAATAACACTGTCTTTAATTACAGGAATAATAAGTACACCAGATGGGTGTATGTAAAAGTTATTTAAACCTTTTTAAACAAAATATCAGTTTGTTCCTATTCCCTTAGCTCTTTGTGGAGGCAGCTGCCTTCCTCTTATAGAAACTAGTGCACTGACTCAATTTAGATGTATTTACTTTGGCCTCTCTTTTAAATTCCCTTGGAGAACCATTATACCTCTATTAACAGTTACCTGTAGTTGAAGTTTTCAAGTGAGTGAGTCACACAATACATTCAAATTGCAATCTGTAACATCATTTCTGTTGACTGTATACCTAATTTGGATCCCTCATATGGAATTACCAATCTGGTCCATTATATCTGCAAAATATCATTTGAATCTTTCTCATGAGACCTATTGCAGGCAGTTGTCATCTCTTATCTGAAGTTTTAATTTTCTACATAATATGCATGTATTCATTCTCCTCTATCACCATTCAGTTCATTCTCAATGTTGCTGACCTAGTTTTTTTTAGTAAAGAAAGTATTTGCAGATAGTTCTCTTGCTGAAGAAACTTATAATGCTCTGTTTCAAGATAAAAATCTGAAGTTCTTAGCATAGTATGTTGGTAAGAACTTACCATGTTTTTGAAATTTGTTTTTTGAAAACTATCTTTATCATAGTTTTCCAGCTTAATTTCCAGCCAATGAGCACCAAAATCACATTATACTGTATCAGTACATGTGTGCTTGAGAATTTCCAAGCGCTTTTTAGTTTCCCATTGTTACCGAGACCAAGCTCGCTCTGCTCACCACAGGATAGGCCAATGAATCCCAGTGAATCTGAGCAATGAGGTGTTGAGGCAAGAGAGACTAATTGGGGAGGCAGCAGACTGAGAAGATGGCAGGATAGTGCTTCAAAATAACCATCTTATGTGGTCTGGATGTGAGGTTCTTTTATAGATCAGAGATGAGGGGAGGTGAGGAAGCAAAGTGAAAAAGGTCATTAAACTTGCAAAAATCTCCTAGAATGGCAAGCCTTAGGCGGGACATGTGTTAATTTCTTCTTTCCTGCCGTCCACAAGTGGACAGGGTTCTGTCAAAGCCATTTTAGCAGTCAGGCAGAGGGGCAGGACTCTCTGAGGCAAGCCATTCTGTATGTTTATAATGACAAAAGCAATGAAAAGCATGTCAAAGAAATAGGTCCAACATGGAGTCAGAATTAGCCTCCTCCCTGCAACACCATCTATGTAGACTTCAGTTGATGGTATTTACCAAGAGTCTCCTCCCCCTGCTGGCTCAGAGGTTAAAGCGTCTGCTTGGAATGGAGGAAACCCGGGTTCGATCCCTGGGTCAGGAAGATCCCCTGGAGAAGGAAATGGCAACCCACTCCAGTGCTCTTGCCTGGAAAATCTCATGGAGGGAGGAGCCTTGGTAGGCTACAGTCCATGGGATCGCAAAGAGTCAGACACGACTGAGCGACTTCACTTCACTTCACTAAGATTATACTTTGTGCAAGATAACTTTCTAAGAGTTGAAATATAGGAAAATTTTCAAAATTATAGTATAATGAGAGCGATCTGAACAAATGAGTAAACATATATATGGAAAGGGGCCTACAATAAATATGCTTGTTTATATATGTGATAATCTTAGACAGTGCTATGAAGAAAGTTAAAAATATATAGTGTTAGTACTTTTCCGACAATAAATTGCAGGCAATTTAAACAAAGCCATATTTATTACATCATCATCATAATAATAGCTAAAATGTATGATATGTTTACTATTGTATTACATGTATTATTAGTATTAATGCTATATAGTATAAATACTATTAGTACTTATATGTATTACTAGTACATGCATTATTCCAGGCACTTTTTTCATGAGTTAAATTATATTACCACATTGTTATTACAGATTAAAAAAAAAAAAAAAAAGCTAGAGAAAGTTTAAATAAACTGCCTAAGCCATAAGAAAAGGAACCTAAGAAAAGTCTCCAGAATGTATATTCTTAATAACTGCTCCGCTGCCTCTTTCCACTTGCTGTTGTTCAGTCTCTAAGTCATATCCAATTCTTTGCAACCCCAGGGACTGTAGCATACCAGACTTCTCTGTCCATCCTGTCTCCACTTGGAACAGCAGCAATTTTTGTCCCTATAATCCCTACCTCCTGATCCCAAACAGCTGACTGTTAAGCTGCTTGTTGGAAGGGACCAGGCCCAATTCATCTTCAATTATATGTGTCAGCATGTATTCAATGTTCACTAACTTTTTATTAAGTTAAATTCTTAAAGAATGCATGTTTTGAATATACTCAATTCAGTTCAGTCACTCAGCCCTGTCTGACCCTTTGCGACCCCATGAATCACAGCATGCCAGGTCTCCCTGTCCATCACGAACTCCCAGTTCACTCAAACTCATGTCCATTGAGTCGATGATGCCATCCAGCCATTTCATCCTCTGTTGTCCCCTCTTCCTGCCCCCAATCCCTCCCAGCATCAGGGTCTTTTCCAATGAGTCAACTCTTCGCATGAGGTGGCCAAAGTATTGGAATTTCAGCTTTAGCATCAGTCCTTCCAATGAACACCCAGGACTGATCTTCTTTGGATGGACTGGTTGGATTTCCTTGCAGTCCAAGGGACTCTCAAGAGTCTTCTCCAACACCATAGTTCAAAAGAATCAATTCTTCAGTGCTCAGCTTTCTTTACAGTCCAACTCTCACATTCATACATGACCACAGGAAAAACCATAGCCTTGACTAGACAGACCTTTGCTGGCAAAATATTATCTCCGCTTTTCAAAATGCTGTCTAGGTTGGTCATAACTTTTCTTCCAAGGAGTAAACATCTTTTAATTTCATAGTTGCAATCACCATCTGCAGTGATTTTGGAGCCCCCCAAAATAGTCTGACACTGTTTCCACTGTTTCCCTATATATTTTCCATGAGCTGATTGGACCAGATGCCATGATCTTCGTTTTCTGAATGTTGAGTTTTAAGCCAATTTTTTCACTCTCCACTTTCACTCTCATCAAGAGGTTCTTTAGTTCTTCTTCACTTTCTGCCACAAGGGTGGTGTCATCTGCATATCTAAGGTTATTGATATTTCTCCTGGCAATCTGGATTCCAGCTTGTGCTTTTCCAGTCCAGCGTTTCTCATGATGTACTCTGCATATAAGTTAAATAAGCAGGGGGACAATATACAGCCTTGATGTATTCCTTTTCCTATTTGGAACTAGTCTGTTGTTCCATGTCCAGTTCTAACTGTTGCTTCCTGACCTGCATATAGGTTTCTCAAGACGCAGATCAGGTGGTCTGGTATTCCCATCTCTTTCAGAATTTTCCACAGTTTATTGTGATCCACATAGTCAAAGGCTTTGGTGTAGTCAATAAAGCAGAAATAGATGTTTTTCTGAAACTCTCTTGGTTTTTCAATGATTCAGCGGATGTTGACAATTTGATATCTGATTCCTCCACCTTCTTTAAAACCAGCTTGAACATCTGGAAGTTCACAGTTCATGTATTGCTGAAGCTGGTTTGGAGAATTTTGAGCATTAATTTACTACTGTGTGAGATGAGTGCAATTGTGTGGTAGTTTGAATATTCTTTGGTATTGCCTTTCTTTGGGATTGGAGAGAAAACTAACCTTTTCCAGTCCTGTGGCCACTGCTGATTTTTCCAAATTTGCTGGCATATTGAGTGCAGCACTTTCACAGCATCATCTTTCAGAATTTGAAATAGCTCTACTGGAATTCCATCACCTCCACTAGCTTTGTTCATAGTGATGCTTTCTAAGGCCCACTTGACTTCACATTCCAGGATGTCTGGCTCTAGGTGAGTGATCACACCATCGTGATTATCTTGGTCTTGAAGCTCTTTTTTGTACAGTTCATCTGTGTATTCTTGCCATCTCTTCTTAATATCTTCTTCTTCTGTTATGTCCATACCATTTCTGTCCTTATCGAGCACATCTTTGCATGAAATATTCCCTTGGTATCGCTAATTTTTTTGAAGAGATCACTAGTCTTTCCCCTTCTGTTCTTTTCCTCTATTTCTTTGCATTGATCACTGAGGAAGGCTTTCTTATCTCTCCTTGCTATTCTTTGAATATACTAATCTCATCCAATTATACTTTGTGCATGTTCAATGGGGAAAAGAGAGGAAAGGATTTTCCATCATTAAAGGACAAATTTTTGAATTAGCTTTAGGTTGTTTGTACCTTTTAAGTAAAATACTATGGAGAGAATAGAGGCAAGAGGTTGTCCCCTTATTCATATGTTAGTCCTTTGCAGAAGTATAATGAGGCCTTACCTTTGCTGGAAATTAGTTATCTATGAATCTCTAATGTTACTTCATGTCTAGGCATTAATAATCAATTTTTCAGATTTATTTATATTGTAGGATAGTAAAAATAGAGATGCCTCATTCCCATGTCCAGAGAAGATTCACTTACATTCCAGGGTAATAAATTAGATGATGTCTCTCTCAAAAAATATGACATTCAGGTTGTCATCAGCCCCTCTGTAAGACCAAGAGCTTCCTAATCTCTGGGCTTCCTCCTATATAATACATTCTCACCATGTAAGATTCAACATCCTTCCCTAATCATGTTCCTGTATGGGAACTGGGGCTCAGTTGAGCAGCAGAAAGATAATATTCTGCCTGCTGTCATTTTTGTGAGTAATAAACTTTGTCTTTCTCGCCCAGAGGTTTTATGTTTTTCTGCTAGCATATATGCAACTGTAGTCAGATAATTTATCTTGCAAGTAGAGTAAAATCTCAATCTTTTTGTAATTCCAGACTTACAAACTCATTAAAATATCAGAAGAGGCCTGAATTCTGTGGAGTTAAAATCTGAAATTGTCCATTACAGATGGAACAAAGTATCCATATCAGGAGCTATGTTTTTCTCACAGTTATTTACCTGATATCTAGCAGCACCTGGCTTTAAAAGATACTTGCCCTAGTGTTCTTTAACAAATGAATGAATAGTAATACAACCAGTAATATCCCAGTTCTTACCATATAATGATGTGATAAAAATCATTTTAAATAATATTTACCATTAGATTTCCTTCCAAGAAGTTCTAAGTAACACACAAATCAAGGATTCCTCCTGCATATCTGTTTCACTGTTGCTGAATGGTTCATGAGAGTTAGAGATCATTTTTATTATGATGTCATTGGATGAATGATATGTTGTTGGTCACCTAGATACACCATCCAAATAAAATCTCATCTCTAATCCACCAATTCGAGGCCACTATTTAAATAATTAAGAAATATAAATCAATATAATTTTATTTTTTATGAGACAGATACCTAAAAGTAAAAAGATATATCTCAGCATAAACCAACATATATACATATTTATAGAGATAGATATAGATATATGTTACAACTTTGACTTATTGTAGTACCTTATAAGATCTCAGTACAGACATTCTGAAAATGTGTGCTTTTTCACATTTCTTCAAACTTCCACTCTTGATCAGCTAATCTTATAAACTAATTTTCTTCTAATTTTTAATAAGTAAATTGTGTCATTTGTGAATAAAGATGATTCTCCTTTTTTTTTTCAATTATTATATCTTATTTGTTTAGCCTTATTGGAGAACTCAGGGTATTCAATACAATGATGGATAACAGTTCAAAGAATGAATATCTTTTACACAACTCCTGGGAAAGAATGATCAGTTTTTGTCATTCAGTTTGGTATTAGCTGCAGGTTTCCCATAGAAGCCCTTAACTGGCTTGAGGAAGTTCTCTTCTGTTCTTAGTATTTCATCCTTCTTGAAGGTCAAGATTCTGACCAGCACTGTCTCTTCTGTCTTATTCTATTGACTGAAGCAAGCCATTTGAATGAGCCCAAGTTAAGTGACATAACATATAGCCTGCTTTTGGGAAAAACTTCAGTCATGTGCCTTTGGTTACAGGAAGGATGAATAATTGCAATAGGTAATACAATCTACTCAGTTTAGTTCAGTTCAGTCACTCAGTTGCGCCTGACTCTTTGTGATCCCGTAGACTGCAACATGCCAGGCTTCCCTGTCCATCACCAACTCCCAGAGCTTGCTCAAACTCATGTCCATTGAGTCAGTGATGCCACCCAAACATCTCATCCTCTGTTGTCCCCTTCTCCTCCTGCTTTCAATCTTTCCTAGCACCAGGGTCTTAAGCAAATATTGAAATGTAATGGTGCTGCCCTGCTGCTGCTGCTAAGTCACTTCAGTCATGTCCGACTCTGTGTGACCCCAGAGACAGCAGCCCACCAGGCTCCTCCATCCCTGGGATTCTCCAGGCAAGAACACTGGAGTGGGTTGCCATCTCCTTCTCTAATGCATGAAAATGAAAAGTGAAAGTGAAGCCACTCAGTTATGTCCAGCTCTTTGTGACCCCATGGACTGCAGCCTACCAGGCTCCTCTGTCCATGAGATTTTCCAGGCAAGAGTACTGGAGTGGGATGCCATTGCCTTCTCCTGAAATGTGCTAATAATTATTAAAAATATAGACATTCACTATATTATTCTGTCTACTTTTATATATATGTGAACATTTTAGCTGTAATATATTTAAAAATTGAAAACATGTTTTTCAATGTATATATCAAAGCATTTTAGGAAATGGGAAAAATATTCAAAATGAAAATAACAATGGTTATGAATAGAAAATTTGAAATACCACATCTAAATTACCAGTAAACAATAATATCACAAGTAGCTTGAAGCATAGAAATTAATCTAAAGATGAACAATACAAAATACATTTTTGAAAGATTAAATACTGCGAGCATGCTACAATAGAAATTAGGTTTAAAAGAAAGATTAAATATTGCCAGAGCCAGTGATTCCAGAAAAAAATACTTCCATACATTGCTGTTGATTTTATGGATTATTACAATCTTTCATTTGAAAACAATTTAATTTAAAAATTGACCCAGTAACTTCTGATAATATATCACATAAAGGTATAACATCAGTAAATGCTTACTAAAGCATTATAGTGAAAGAAGAAAGATAATGTCCTTCAATTGACAAATAGTTGAATATAGAATCATGCAGCCACTAAAGAAATAATTAATTCTGTACCAGCTGACTGGGAGAAAATTCCACAGTGTATTCTTGACTGCAAAACCCATATGAAGATAATCATAGATAATATGACACATTTTTTAAAATGAACATTTTAAAAGAATCCTCTAAACACAGGAGCTGGACACATCCCTATGGTCTAACAGTGGTTAAACTGGCCTAGTGATTGTCACCCCAATGCTACATAACAGAAATCTTTTTATTAGGAATGAGCCTTTAAGGAAGGGATTAGAAAGAGAAGGCGCACTTGTAAATGTCCCTGTCTTGCCATGAACCATAATTAGGGAAATTGAGCCCCTAAGAGAGATTGTCTTGAGGATCTGAAGTGTATCTTCTGCTCATTGTTGAACAAGAGTTTAAAAAATTTCTTGGAACATGCCCTCAAAGTTGGAGGCTACCAGATCTCACTCTAGAGAGATTTGAAAGCAGTAAGAGGAAAGCCATGGCCTAAAGCTTTTCCACTTGATGATGCCGCCGTCATATAGGGAGCAGCTCTGGCTTTAGTACACGCTGAATTAAAGCTGTCTTAAAAGGACTGTACCTGAACAGGACTTCATCGAAAAGCTCTGAGGCACGTATCGCCTGCCAGAAGCCAGGTCTGAGGGGTCAGTGTGAGAAGTCAAAGTCAGCACAGTCTGGTGTCCATGCCAGTCAGATCTGCAGCAGGGAAGGAAATGCAAGAATGCACAAATGTCCCTTCAGAAAAAGAGAAAGCAGAGGGACAGAGAGAAATGGTGTTTGAACATTTACACACTCGTGATAGAAGATATTGGCACCCAGTAAAGTTTAATAGATAGCTCCAGTGATTGAAAGACTTTTTTTTTTTTTTTTTGTAATTCTAAAATGGTTGAGGCAGGGCTTCCTTAATGTCTCAGATGGTAAAGAACCTGACTGCAATGCAAGAGACTCAGGTTTGATAGTTCAGTCCCTGGGTTGGGAAGATCCCCCAGAGAAGGAAATGACTACCCACTCCAGTATTCTTGCCTGGAGAATTCCATGGACTGAAGAGCCTGCTGGGCTACAGTCCATGGGGTCACAAAGAGTCAGACATGATAGTGCCTAACACTTTATTTTCATAATCATAATAGTTGAGGGAGAAAAGGAGGCTGAAAGGAAAGACCACACTTATGTACTTTGTTTTCACTGCTGTTCTCTGGTTAGGGAAAGAAAAGAAACTTTACATCAATTATAAAAGTATTTATTTTGCTTAGACTAGACTTTTTCATTCCCTGAAAGTTACTATTAAACTTTGAGTTCTGTTCAAATTGCTGACAAGGGGCAGGGAAGTGAGAACCATCAGAGCTTTAAAAAAGTGAAAAATAGAACTGTTGCCTGATTTTACCCTAAAGATATAAATCCAGCACATCTATATAAAACTGTTAGGTAGTTAGAATAGGAAAAAGGAGTCCAGAATGGCGGTGGCTAAAAGACAAGGAAGGGAAAAGCCTGTGAAAATAGAACAAAGGAAGGTCAGAGGACTGGTGTGAGAACCTCAGGTTAAAAAACAGCCCTCCTGGCTAGCCCAGTTTACATAGGGCAGGCTCAGGGGGAGGAAAAAGAAAATGAAAGAGGGACCAAAATTAAGCCAGGGGCCTCTCTTCTCTTCACATCTTTTGTGTTGGCATGCCCTCACGCCTCTAGGATGTATTTTCCTTTACTTTCTAAATGAAACTGAGCTGTAACACGGAGCTGTAACACTGGTCCAGCCAAGGGTTGCAATGCTGGTCCGGCCATCGCTTCAAACTTTTGTTGTGAGACAGAACAGAGGAAATTACACATTCCCCAACAAAACCAAGGCATTTGAGAGTTTATCCTTTGTGCCTCACACATATATATATATACATACAGAGATGTATAGAAGATTGGCCGCTAAAATATTAATGTTATGTCAAAGAAATGGGATTCTAAGTATTTTTCTTTTTACATGAAAGCACAATTCCATTCAGTTGTAACCTGAACTAGAAATGGATGCTCATCTTTTTTTTGTTGTTTTTTAAAGCAAATACATTTTCTTTCAGCTTATGTCTAACTGTAACTTCTCAGCCAGCAGCAAAACCTCTCTCCCAACACACACACATACACGAGCAAACATGCAATGATGCAAGGGAAAAAGTCTCCCAAATACTTCAACTCTAAGTTTCTGACAAACCTTCTCTGCAAAGATGCAATTTGTGTGGCTCTTAAGTATGAGCCTCAATCAAAAAATATATAAAACCTTAAGTATTCAAATATGCAGCACAATCAAGGAAGCATACTAGCTGATTGTTAAAATATGCATCCTGTTGAGTAAATCCTATTAAAGACAATTTTGGCTACCAAACTATGTTTGAAAATTAGTAAAATATGCGATTTCAGTTGTCAAGTATATTCATATATTTCAAAAGAAACAAGAAGTTCTCAGGAAAGATAGAAAACATTTAAAACTGCAAATGATGAAATCCTGGACTAAGTCTATGGGAATGGTTTCCAGGAGTGAAAGATGTGGTTCCCAACACCATAGCTCTGCTTTTGAAAATCTCAGAAAACCTGAGCTTGGAATGGTGAATAGCAAATGTTAAGATTACTTCTTCCTTCATTCCCTAGAGGAATAGCATCTTCTTAGTCTACTTGAAAAGATATAAAATGCCCAGGGGATAGTAACTAAGACAGAGAAATGGAGGTCTTTTTGCAAAATTGGCAGAAATTGCCTTATCTTCCAACAAAATATTGTGAGGCAAAGCTGCCAATTTAGCATAGTTTTGCCTTAAAATCATCTCATTTTGTACTTTAATTTTTAAAACTCTTTCTTCCACAAAGAATGAAACCGAAATATTGTGGTTAACCCTTATATTATACAGCTTGATTATGTTACATTAGCCATCTTATGTATCTTTATTTAATAAGAGAAACAATATTTACAAATATCTTTACAGCCTCTTCTTTCAGTGAATTCAATTTGCAATGGGAAAGGATATGTGTGGTTTCACATAAGCAGGCACTATGCAGCCTTTCCATAAACATTCAGATGGTTAGTTGGTAATATCAAGTCACTTTTTGCACAGATGGAGAAATAAAAATGATTAGTGGAAATTACACAGGGAGATTCATTCAGGTCATGGCAAATGTAACTGTGTAGAAGTTATGGTTTATATTTGCAAGCTGAAATAGGGTAAAAAGAGATTGCGCTACCGAAAAGCTATAATCAGTTTAGCAATCAGTACCCGAAGTCCAATAATATATTAAATGTACGGTCATTTTAGAAATACTCAGGAAGCTATAGTTTAGCATTCTTCTTACTCAGGCTCTTCACTCAACTGATTGTGAACACATTTATTAGAAATCATATTCACTCAGCAACAATAGTTTGACTTAGAAACACCTTTGGGAAACTTTACACGTCTTAAGCTTTCTAGTTCTGTCCTTAATAGTTAAGCTACGCAGCTTATGACTACGTAAAGATTAGCATGGCATTTATGTAAAACAAACAAGCAAACAAAATCTTACAGCTACATTTGTGAGAATTCTTGGTTTTTCTCAGGTCAAATCATCCCTGAGTTATTTCACATTGCAGTCTAGAAAGTGAGCATGTTAATTGTGTGTGTTTATTTCTTATCTACTACTGGAGTTTTAATTCTAGGTTATTTAAATATGTTGAGAAAAAAAGAACATTTCTTTTATAGAGAGAATCACCATCTTGGAAAACAATTGGGAAAAGTGACTCAACTAAACTTCTAAAATATTTGTTTTAAATATAAAGAACTGTGGGCGTCATTAAGAAAAAAAAGGTCGATTTTTAAAGTCCATGTAAACATAAGTTGATTTTGTCCATTTAAAGCTATTAATTCATATTTTATTAAAACAATTTTTATATGTAAAGTTTCAGTTCACTTTCAGTATGCTTTATGGCATTATAATGTATGTAGAGTTTCTGAGAATTTCTAATGTAAGGTCTTTCAAAGAGTAATTTAAACATCAGTTAAAGTGTAATCGCAATGGCACACAATAGCACACACAATGATGACAAAAGTGTAGCATACCAAAATGTAGACCTTTAAGAAATGTCCAGTCCATATGTGAAGAAAACTATAACATCCTCTGCAGGCACATAAATGAAGTTTGTGTGTTTTGAAATGAAGTTTTATAATTATAAACATGCATTGTCTTAGGATAACAATAAAAATGTCAAACTTCTTTAAATATTTTTTCAGTCAGTGCAATTCCAATTACAGTTTAAATAGATTTATGGAAACTTGATTAAGTGATTCAAAAGATCATCTACAAGAATATAAAGGCAAGGGATTATTAGTAACAGCCAAAGAACAAAACATAGCTGCTTATGTCCTTTCATGGAGAAGGAAATGGCAGCCCACTCCAGTATTCTTGCCTGGAGGATTCCCAGGGGCAGAGGAGCCTGGTAGGCTGCCGTCTATGGGGTTGCACAGGGTCGTACACGACTGAAGTGACTTAGCAGCAGCAGCAGCAGCATGTCCTTTCAGAATTAAATGTATTAGGGAAATATAGTAAAAATAAGTGTGTAATATTGATTTTAAACATAGACATATTAACCTATGGACTACAGCAAAGAATCAAAACATAAATATGAATAAATATGAGAATTTAGTAAGTGATAAAGTTTGAGAAAAGGCCATTAAACATAAATAAGAGATTTATAAAGTAAAAACATATGATTTTTAAAAATTCATTCAACATTGCAAAATATCTACTGTATGCCAAAATCTACTCCATTTGCTCGAGATAAAAAACTAAAGAGACAATGTCTACATCCTCATAGAGTATAAATTCTACTAGAGGAAGACAGACAATAAATACTAAATCAATATGTGATATGTCAGGTAGTGACAATGCCATGAAAAAAGAATAAGGGAGGCAAAATGTGATTATTGAATAGAATTGTGCTATTGTATAGAAGGGGACCAGAGAAGTTTTTCTTCCAGGTACCATTTGTGCAAACTAATGTGATACTTTTTATAAAAGATTGGCAAAGATGAAGAAAAGAGACAATATTAGCATAAGGATATAGGGAAAGCAGGAGTTTTATGTGCAGTTGGTGGATATAGAGATTGATAACAGCTTTTGTGTTATACATCCTGGCAATATGTAGAAAATTGTTTTCATTAAGGAGATAATCCAATGGCAAAGATTCATATTGAAACACTATTTACATTGACATAAAAAGGAAATCATCTCAAATTTATTAAATGGTACTGGTGAAAGAAAATTATGCTTTATCCAAACAAGCAGAGAATTGCCCCTTGGAAAGACAGATAAAATACTTTGTTTAATAAAAACATTATCAAATTGGAAGTACTGTGTAACTCCACGAATATAAAATTATGTTACCAATTTGCATTTCTCTCTCTCTCTCTCTCTCTCCATCTCTCTTTCACACACACACACATACACCTGAAATGTCATTCATTAAAATATTAACATAGATTTTCTAAGAGAGAGAGAGTTTTGAGTGTTTTTTTCTTATTTACTTTTTTAGTGTCTGAATTATTTAGAGTAACCATGTGTTACTTTTATAATGCTTATACAATAAAGTTATTTTTCTGTTTTCAAACACTCTGTATAAATATCGGTTACGTAGTAGTTGCAAAGGAGAAGGCAATGGCAACCCACTCCAGTACGTTTGCCTGGAAAATCCCATGAAGAAGGAGCCTGATAGGCTGCAGTCCTTGGCGTCTTGAAGAGTCTGACATGACTGAGTGACTTCACTTTCATGCATTGGAGAAGGAAATGGCAACCCACTCCAGTGTTCTTGCCTGGAGAATCCCAGGGATGGGGGAGCCTGGTGGGCTGCCATCTATGGGGTCTCACAGAGTCAGACACGACTGAAGCTACTTAGCAGCAGCAGCAGTAGTTGCAAAGAAGCTAACATAATGGTAATGCAGGTTAACTAGTGTAATTTTTAAAATAAATTTCCAGCAAACACTTAAAGTGAAATAGAGATATGAACTGAGAGTAGCGCTATGTTTTGTGAATGGAACAAAAATGGTTGTTGTAAAGTCAATGATATAGGAGACAGACTGTTTTTTTCTCCAGATTACCTTAAGTCAAATAGGAAGAAAGGAAGATATTTCAAGGAAATGGAGCTGAAGACATCTGTGTCACTATTTAAGTAGTCTATATAAAGAAGGACAAAAATGTGAATAAATCCTAAAGCAGGGAAGGTCTTATGTTAACATGACAAAGGAAGAGATTCCTTTTCTTCTTAATGCGTTCTCTTCTGTCCTGGTGTTATCTTTCTACTTGAATAGTCAGACACGAATGATTAAATAATAATCTCTTTGAAAAATGCTTCATTGAGTTCTTCTTGAATCACACAGTGATATTAAATGTTTCTATCAATGAAATTATCAAAGATAAAGAAGGAAAATGACAACGATTTATAAGATTGAAGTTTAGTGTGATTAAGTGCAGTTTGCATCTTCTAGTTAAAAATTCTGTAATGTTTTAGTCTTAAATGCTATTAAGCAATATTAGTTCATTGTTTAATAGCAACTAATTTATCCCTGTAGAGGATTGTGTTCTATTTTAATCATTATCAGATAAAAACATGTTTATTTTTTTTAAATGACCATTATAACAGAAAGTATTCTGGCTATTTGGAATACAAGAAATCATGATGCCAATCCCAGATCTGTTTCTCTCTCTTTTATTTCTTTCCAGATAGATATTTTCACAATCTTAAAAGTGTGTCAAGCCACAAACTCAAGTGTCATCTTTAATTCTTTCCCATCTCTTAACAGAATGTAATATCTGTCACTGAAACTTATTGATTTCCTTTAACATCTTTAAAATATATCTTTTTTTTTTTTTTTTTTTTTTTTTCTCACTGTTATTTCCTTAGCTCAGGCTTTTATGATTTCTCACCTGGATTGCTGCACAATCTCAAAACTCTTTCCTTTAGTTTCCTCTTTCTTGTTTTCTGCAATCCATCCAACCTTTTGCTGTCAATAGTATTTCTTAAGCATAAATTGAATCTATTTCACTTTGATGCTTAAAAGCATTGAACAGCATCTTCAAATCTAAAAAGTTACAGATGATTTATCCACTATACATCCTCCCACTCTCTTTTCCCTAAGAACCCAATATAATCACACTTAAGTCATACTGAAATATATGTACTTTCTTGAGTGTGTTTCTGCATCTGTTTTTACACAAGATATTTTCTGTCAAACACAGCCTTACTTCTTTCAAACATCTCACCAACCCTGTTGTTATTTATTTGTTTTAAATAAAGTTAATGTTTTACTAGTTCGTTAAAATTCAACTCAGATATGACTAATTTGAGAAGCTTTCTCTGTATAATCCGTTATGAGATACGTGACCTCAGCACCTGTCCTTAGTATATCACAGTCCATATTACATTGCATTGCAGCTATGTGCTCATTTGTCAAATTCCTCAATTTATAGCTCTTGATGGGAGAACATTTTTTCTAATTTTTGTATTTCCATAATCTTACAGAGTGACTGTGGTTAGTAAATATATTTTGAATATGGAAATTGGAGATAACATATCTTATCTGAGTCTATCAAGCCCTACTGAATAGCTATACTTAGGCCATCGGAAGAGTGATAGTCTCTGGTATTTTTAAAAAAATTTTTGTGTAAGAATTCATAGCATACTCTATATTACATTTCTAACAAGACATAACATCATTTTCCTAAAATTATACATTAACAGCTACTTTTCAGATGAAGCTTGATTGTAATATTATAAGCATGATCCTTATACTATAGCTCCAATATAAATTTTTATAGAAGTGAACAATTATTGATTCTCCAGATATGAATAGCCTTCTACTCTGTGTCAGGTACTGGACTAGAGTAAACTCTAAAGTGGAAGGAAAATAGCACATAGATTTTCTATCCTTATGAGTCTATTTATCTTCATCTTCTATATTGAGTAAAAAACAATGCAGTAAACCTAAAGTCTCTTCCCTGCATAGAAATATAAGAAGCCTGTAAAAAAGAAACAAACTACTAGGTTAGACAAAGAATAAGTGAAAATGGTATTAAAAAAAAAAAAGATTGTCATAATAAAACCACTTATTGAGGTGACCAGCCTCCTTTCATGTATATTTAGGCCGTTTAAGAAAAAGTGGGTAACTGTCAAACTTTTGTTATTTTGTAATGTTGAACTACTTATGATTGTGACTTACAGTTGTTTATACCAGCAAGATTACTGTAATATAGAAAGTAGGGTGAGATTTGGCATGGACCTTGATGGAGAATATTATTTTGGCAGGCAAAAAGAAGGAGGAATAACTGTCTTAGTGAAGGTGCAAATGTGGCAAAGTGAGACATGAAAACATTTATATAGCTTGAGCAGGGATGTGAAGTAAGGGAAGAACATGCTTAGCTCTAGAAAGGCAAGGGAGTTAGATTAACCAGACCCTCGTACAACCCTTAAGTTGTAGCTTAAGGAGCTTGGAATTTATCCTGTAGGGAGGTGAGTAAGGAGTCTTACTTTTCATTCTGCAAATGATACTGTTAAAATAGCATTCTAGAAAGATTGATCTGGCTGGGGATTACACGATATATTGAAAGGAGAAAAACCTCCTGTGGTGAGGGAGGGATTCATAAAAGACATGCTCAGGGAAATAGAAAGAATAAAAGTATAGAAATTTAAATTTAACCATTTTGCTGAGTAGAATATATTATAATATGTGTTTCATGTCTGTTTAGCCTGTCTCTTTTTCACTGTTACCTAATGTTGCAATCAACAAATTCAGATAAGCTGGTGGTTTCAAACATTTGGATGTTTCGGGAGGCACCTAGTTGATTAACATGAGTGCTGTTTGCATAAAGTTGATTTGTAATTTGGAAGACAGCTTACATCCATGTCTTTTCTTTGTCATCTCCTGGGTGGTAATCAAGAAAAAATGAAAGTGATCTAGACAAAGAAAAATAACTGATTCCAGGAAAATGAGGAAAGTGAAAAATAGAGTCTAGTTTGGGATTAAGCACCCTACTTTAGTACAGTCGATACAACTGAAGATGTTTTTTTCAAGTACATTAGCATCAGCACTTTATCACTCAGTGCAATTGATGGAGTTAATGCGGAATTGGAACTGGCATCGAAGCCAATGAATGCAAGTATGAAAGTCTATAGCATTCAAAATAAATGAAATAATAAAGAAATGAGTCTTTTGGAAACTGTAGAGAGGTGGAAAATAGGGGACTGTGGAAAGCAAACTGTCATTTTCAATTCAGACTATATTTATGTGAGAAGAAGTTCTGTCAGGTTACATAAAGATGGTTTTTTAGATAGGTATGTCATCCAGGTGTGAGAAGCACACCCTGCTGTGTTATTAGGAATGGTTTTTGGTAGGGAATACCTCCTACTGTCAGACATAATGATCAATCTTCTTTATGGTAACAGTATAATTCTAATTTAGTCCTTGGGCCAGATTTCAGTGAGGCACTTAAGAACTTGTTGTAATGTTAGTTTGTATGTAGTGCATGAGAATGTCTCCTTCCCCATACATGCTGCCAGAACAGAAGGAAACACAATCCCTAACTCTTATTTCATTGCAAAATCTCATTTTCTTGCCTTTGGTTTTGTTGTTGTTGCTGCTGTTGTTTTTACTGATTATTTAGCCCTCTGGCTTTCACATAGCTATCCTCTTCAGAAATTCAACCATCTCACTAATGCTCAAATTTTCATCATTGCAGAATGAAAAAGAAAAGATCATTTAACATAGACTGAGGAAAAAGATAACTGTCCTAGTTCATTTGGGCAGTTATAGCAAAAGTATCATAAACTGGAAGGCTTATAAATAATAGAAATGTATGTATTGTGGTTCTAAAGGCTGGGAAGTCCAAGATCAAAGTGCTAGCAAATTTGATGTCTGGTGAAAGCTGGCTTCCTCATAGCGGGGAACCTTTGTGCTATGTCATCAGATCATGGAAGGAACAAGAAGGCTCTTTAGAACATCTTTTATAAGTTACTAATCTCTTCCTAAGGATTGTGACCTAATCACAGCCCCAAACCCCTACTTTCAAAAGCCATTCCCTTGGGGACAAGGGTTTTTACATATGCATTTTGAAGGGACACAAACATTGAGACTATAGCCAATAACTCAGAGGTCTTTGAAACAGAGTTTTGGTTGCCCATTTGAGAAAATAAGATAAAATACCATTTCTTTCCTCCTCCTTTTCTGATGATCCTACAGCCTGGAGAGAGAAAAAAAAAAAAGGAAAAAAAAAATTGGATAGATTTTTCAATCAGGATAGTTCTTGCTGTTCAAGAGCTCTTCTATAGATTGAATGGATACTGACCTTACTATAACTTTTAATCTTGGTTCTTAATTCTGCTTCTGGAAATCACAACATGATAATAAATAAAGAATAAAAATAGACAATTTTATAATTATAATTTGCTAACATTCTATTTTTGAGACCATATAATTTAGCCATTTCTTTATAAGTACTGTTTAAACACACTTTAAGCCTTTGACTGTGTGGATCACAATAAACTGGAAAATTCTGACAGAGATGGGAATACCAGACCACCTGACCTGCCTCTTGAGAAACCTGTATGCAGGTCAGGAAGCAATAGTTAGAACTGGACATGGAACAACAGACTGGTTCCAAATAGGAAAAGGAGTGCATCAAGGCTGTATATTGTCACTCTGCTTGTTTAACTTATATGCAGAGTACATCATGAGAAATGCTGGACTGGAAGAAACACAAGCTGGAATCCAGATTGCTAAGAGAAATAACAATAACTTCAGATATGCAGATGACACCACCCTTATGGCAGAAAGTGAAGAACTAAAGAGCCTCTTGATGAGAGTGAAAGAGGAAAGTGAAAAATTTGGCTTAAAGCTCAACATTCAGAAAAAGAAGATCATGGCATCTGGTCCCATTACTTCATGGGAAATAGATGAGGAAACAGTGGAAACAGTGGGTGACTTGATTTTTCTGGGCTCTACAATCACTGCAGATGGTGATTGCAGCCATGAAATTAAAAGACACTTACTCCTTGGAAGGAAAGTTATGACCAACCTAGATAGCATATTCAAAAGCAGAGATATTACTTTGCCAACAAAGGTCCATCTAGTCAAGGCTATGGTTTTTCCACTAGTCATGTATAGATATGAGAGTTGGACTATAAAGAAAGATGAGTGCAGAAGAATTGATGCTTTTGAACTGTGGTGTTGGAGAAGACTCTTGTGAGTCCCTTGGACTGCAAGGAGATCCAACCAGTCCATCCTAAAGGAGGTCAGTCCTGGGTGTTCATTGGAGGGACTGATGTTGAAGCTGAAACTCTAATACTTTGGCCACCTAATGCAGAGAGCTGACTCATTTGAAAAGACCCTGATGCTGGGAAAGATTGAGAGCAGGAAGAGAAGGGGATGACAGAGATGAGATGGTTGGATGGCATCACTGACACAATGGACATGGGTTTGGGTGGACTCTGGAAGTTGGTGATAGACAGGAGGCCTGGCTTGCTGCAGTTCATGGAGTTGCAAAGAGTCGGTCACAACTGAGTGACTAAACTGAATTGGATCTGTATACTTACTCTTTGAGGTAGATATCATGATTGCTATTAAGAGCTGAGGAATTTGTAACTTAAAATGTTTAAACAGCCTTCATCAAACTAGTAAATGACTAATGCAAGTAGAGTATAATTCAGTTCAAGGATAATTTTGTTAAGAATAGCACAGGGCTACCTTGTGTAGGTCTATAGTGCTGTGAGAAAGGTTCTTTGGAAGCAGTCAAAGGTCAGCAGTTTGTTGGGGTCAAGAATGGACAGAGTACTGTAGAACTCTTTTACTAAGAGCTGTTTAAATTTCTCCTTCTTCTCTAAAAATCCCCAACTTAATTGAAGTTCATACTATGAGGTTGCACTACTTATTTCCCCCTGAAATTCCCAGTACTACCTCGTATCATTTCATTTACTTATCCAAATACTTCTAATCTCACAATTTTTTTGGCCTGGGTGATGAATGCAGGCTTTGTATTGTTTCAGCCATGTTTCAAAGTTCATCCCATGTTCACAGTTCCTTCATGTCTCTCACACTTTAGTTTAGATACAAGATTATTTTCCTTATACATAATCTTTAATTCTTTGTCTATCTTTTAGTCAGAGTCATTTGACTAATCTCTTTTGCTAGGTAAACCCAACTGAGGAAATGGATAGTACTAGGGAAATTCTCTAGGATTTATGAATTGCAAGTTGATGTTTAACACTGTCAGATAATTTTAATATACTTTCTTATTTTGTTGAAATGACTATCTTGTATTTTTCATCTATATTATTCAACTCTCCTGTCCTCCCACTCTTTGTTGGGTGTTTGTTCCATAATTCCTAGAGAAAATAGAAACAGTCGGCTAAGAGTTATCTATATTTTTGATCACCTAAAGCTAAAAATTTTACTTTACTTTATATGCATTACAGTCCTTTCTTCTCATATTTATAGAGTGTTTTTGTTCTATGTAAGCCCATTCCCTCCACTTTTGCTATAGAATTTTCCACTCAAATAGTATTGCATTGGCTTTATTTCATGTATAGTAATTCAGAATACTAAAAAAAACCTGTTGTTGTTTAGTTGCTAAGTCGTGTCCGACTCTGCGACCCCATGGACTGCAGCACACCAGGTTTGCTTGTGTTTCACAGTCTCTTAGAGTTTTCTCAAACTCAGGTCCATTGAGTTGATGATTCCATCAAGTCACCTTATCTTCTGCTGCCCCCTTCTTCTCCTGCCCTCAATCTTTTCCAGCATAAGAGTCTTTTACAAGGAGTTTGCTGTTCACATTAGGTGGCCAAAGTATTGGAACTTCAGCTTCAGCATCAGTCTTTCTAATGAATATTCAGGCTTGATTTCCTAGGATTGATTGGTTTAGTTTCCCAAAGTGCATAACACTACCACACAATAAAAAAGTCACTCACACAGTAGTTCAAGACCAGAAATGTCTCATCTACAGGTGACTTTTCTCCATTTGATGATTCAGAGACCAAGATTTCTTTTGTTCTATTAATTCAGATGCCTTGAGACTTGTCATTAAAAGACAAAGAAGAAAATGGAGAATGATAGGCATATCCATTACTTAAAAGTGACACATATCACCTTCTCTCACATTCTGTGGGTAAAAACTCTAATTTACACAGCCATACCAGGAAGTGAAGTAGACAATATAGTTTCTAATAACAGGCAACTACTTATTAAAGAAATCTCTATGTTTTAGAATGATTATCAGAAAATATGGTGCACAATTAAGTATCTTTTCCATAAGGACTCAAAAAAGAGATAAGTAAAACTCCGATCTATAGAAAATATATTGATTTTTTTCCCTTTAAAACATAGAGGAAAAAAATTCAAAAATAATATAACAATAAAAGATAGACATCCACTGAATCATTGTACAGTGAAACTAATATAGGTCAATTATATCTCAATGCAAAAATAAAAACAAAAGCAAAATTAAGTCCCTTACATGTTGTCTACGAGAAATCAGCTTTAAATATAAAGGGACATGTAGGTTAAAATAAATGGATGAAAAAAAAATATAGCATACTAACACTTCTTTGGTTAAAAGACAATAGAAGTGGCTTCCCTGGTGGCTCAGACAACAAAGAATCTGCCTACAATGCAGGAGACTCAGGTTTGGTCCCTGGGTTGGGAAGATCCCCTGGAGAAGAGCATGGCAACTCATTCCAGTATTCTTGCCTAGAAAGTGCATTGACAGAGGAGCCTAGTGGGCTATAGTCTGTGGGTGGCAATGGATCAGACATGACTAGCAACTAACACATTCATATTAATTTTAGACAGAGCAGACTTCAAAGCAACAAAAGTTACCAGCAATAAGGGCTTTACATGATCATATAGGAGTCAATTCTCCAAAATGATGTCACCATCTTTAACGTATATGTGCTAAAAACAGAATGTCAAACTATATGAAGCAAAAAACTGAAAGAAATTCAAGAATAAAATAGTTGAAACTACTATTATAGTTGGAGACCTCAACACTCCTCTATCAGAAATGGACAGATCCACTCTCACAATGTATACATACATCAAATCACCATCATGTGTACTCTCAATATTTTATAATTTTACATGTCAATTACGTCTCAATAAAGCTGAATTAAAAAAAGAAATGGACAAATCCAGCAGGAAGAAAATCAGTAAGGACGCAGTGGAACTTAACAACATTATCAACCAACTGGACATAAACAATGTCTACGGACTGCTTCATTCAAAACCAGCAGAATATGCATTCTTCTCAAAATCACATAGAACATTTGCTAACATAGACCACATTTGGGGCTATAAAACACATGTAAAAAAATTATAAAAATAGAAAACATACAATGTCTTTAGACTAAAATGGAATTAAACTAGAACTCAGTGGCAGAAAGATAATGAGAAAATCCCAAAAGGTATAGAGATTAAACAAAACTTTTAAATAACACATGAAAAAAAAAACAAAGAAATTTTAAAACATTTTGAACTGATATATATATATATATATATATATATATATATATAAATATAAAATGCAAGCTATTGGAGTTCTTCAGGCAGGAATAACGGAGTGAATACCCATTCCCTTCTCCAGGGGACTTTCCCCACCCAGGGATTAAACCTGGGTCTCCTGCATAACAGATTATTTACCATCTAAGCTGCCAGAGAAGCCCTATAAAACTACTAGAAGATAAAACAGAAGAAAATCTTGATGACCTTGGGTTTGGTTATGACTGTTCAGATACATTAGAGATCTTGCATACTTAATTAAAGAAATAATTGATAGGTTTGAGCTTCAGTAAAATTAAAAATTTCACTCTGGGAAAGCTAATGCAAGAGAATGAGAAGACAAGCCATAGGCTAAAGTGTTTGCAAAAGACATATTTGATCGAGGATTGTTTTTCAAAATACACAAAGAACTCTTAAAACTTAGCAATAAAACTATAAACAGCTCACTTAAAAGAGGACTAAAGCCTTAACAGATACTTCATCAAAGCAGACGCATAGAAATGTATGAAAAGATGCTCTACAAGATGTTTCTTCAGTAAAATGTGAATTAAAGCAACAATGAGATACTACTACTCAAATGATCAAAATCCGGAACACTGACAACCAGTTGCTGACAAGGATATAGAGCAACCAGAATTTCATTCACTGCTGGTGGGGACATAAAAGGGTTCCACCGCTTTGAAAGACAATTCAGTGGCTTTTCTTTTACAGATTAAATCTATTCTTCCTGTATGGTCCAGCAATAGCACTCCTTAGTATTTATCCAAATGAGTTAAAAACTCATATCACACAAAAACCTGCATGAAAATATTTATAGCAGCTTTAGCCATAATTCCCCACATCTGGAAGCAACCTAATTTTCTTTCAGTAGGTAAATAAATAAACTATGGTACCTCCTAGAAATGGAATGTTTTAATGCTAAAAAGAAATGAGCTATTACATTATAAAAGACATAAAAGACTTTCAAATTCATTTACTAAGTGAAATAAACCAATTTGATGATTCCAGCTATGTGACATTCTGAAACTGTCCAAATTCCAGAGACAGTGAATGGGTCAGAGCTTACCAGAAATGAGAAAGTGGTGGGTGGAGGTAGGGATGGATAGGTGGTGCATAGAGGATTTTTAGGGCAGTGGAAATACTCTGTATGGTACTGTGATGATAGGTATATGTCATTATACGTTTGTTCCAACCCTTAGAAGGTACAAAACCAAGAGTGAAAAGAAAGTGAAAGTGAAGTCGCTCAGTCATGTCCGACTCTTTGTGACCCCATGGACTATACAGTCCATGGAATTCTCCAGGCCAGAATACTGGCGTGGGTAGCCTTTCCCTTCCCCAGGGGATCTTCCCAATCCAGGGATCGAACCCAGGTCTACCCGTATTGCAGGTGGATTCTTTACCAGCTGAGCCACAAGAGAAGCCCATCTCTAATGTAAATTAAGACCTTTGAGTGATTATGATGTGTAAATATAGGTTCATCAGCTGTAACAAATGTACCACTTTGATGGAAGATGTTTATAATGGGGGAGGCTGTGTAGGTGTAGGGGTTTATGAGAAATCTTTGTAACTTCTCAATTTTTCTGTTTTTCTCAGTTTTGCCTAAAACTGTTCTAAAAAATTATCTTTAAAAAAAGAAGGCAAATGTAGTCAACAGTTTTGAATGCCATTGAGAAATTGGATAAAATGAGAGGGGGTTAGGAACTATAAAGATTAGGAAGTTCTAAGTCATTGTTAACTTTAGCAAAAGTAGTTCTAGTAGGCATTTGGGAAATAAGTGTGGCTCTGCTGAAGGGAAAAGGAACTTATGGAATTGCTGATTGTATGTAAACAACACTTTTGAAAACCTTTCCTATGATGATTAGTTCAGAAATGATGCAGTAAATTGAAGGATGGCATGGTTATTTTCAGTAAGTGTATGGATATGTGAGTAAATGAGTAAAAGAAGGTATACACACAATGCAGATATTTCTGAAATTCTTTGAAATTGCTATTTGCAACAAAATGTCAGGTAAAACAACACGTTTATTCATGATGTTGCATCTTTATCTCGCCAAAAGATAGATTTATGGCTTTTTGGCTGTTGTTCCTTTTTATAAATAATGAGATTTTTCTTGATTGGAATGCTGTCAAGCCTTCAGAAACCTGCCTTGGCCGTGTGCCACTTCCTTCTTCTCACTTATGTTACGTCTTCCTTTTGAATAAACAGATCCCACACAGATAGGCTTCTATAACAAGAGTTCTAATTACCTGACTTTTAAAAATCTAAACCAGATGTTTATTATTATATTTCACTACCTGAATCCAGGAAATTTAATTCAGAGGGTTCACTACCATCTTTAACACCCTCCACAAAAGAAGGGAAACATAATCTAAAAATAATTGTATGTACTTTTATGTCTTTTTTTAGACAAAAGATTTACCTATTTTAAAGGACCAGTTCTTAACAAGTATTCACACATTGTTTAACTCTTAGACAGAGTCACATAAAAATAAGTTTTTTTTAAATTACTAACCTCTCCCAAATAGCACATTCCCCAACTCAACTTCTTTTCTGAGCTCAGGAAAAGATATTTCTAAATAGCTCCAGATCAAATGTCATCTTCTATCGATTGTCAATTTATTCCCTTTTGTCTGATGGTGTGGATTCTGAGTAAGAAGCCTTGAAGGTGAGAGTGATGTGAACGTACACTGGGGGCTGTTCCCACCACGGCCTCTGTATCAAGCTGCGCAATTTGTTCATTTCACAGTGACACCTGTCCTGGGAGTGAGAGGCTGAAACTAGTTTACAATTTGCTCGTTAAAGGGCTGTATCACCAGAAGCAAAAGGTGTCTTTTCCTAAGTTGTTCACACATTGTATTTATAGCTTTTTTTAAAAAATAAAAAACCAATCGTACATTTCCTGTGTAATCCGGCCATAGTGCTCCTTGATATTTATCCACGTGAGTTCTACTTATAGCTCATAGAAGAATGCTGCATTGACTGGTGGTAGCCCTGATGCTTTTTAGAAAAAAGTCAAGCAACACAAATACGCAGCACCTATGTTCAGAGTTGTCTGTTATCTTTTCCACTGCTTCTTTCCCTCTCTTTTTTTAACTCCTTATTTCACAATTCAAGAATTAACACATTTATTAGCATTCTACCACCTGCACTTTCCTAGGAATCTTGTATACTTTTTCCTAAAATTCTCTGTAACAATAGGTACCGTTATTTTCACTTAGAAGAAGAGGCTATTGAGATTCAATGACTTTAATTAACTTGCCAAACTCCTAATAAACAGCTGAAACTGTTTTAAGTCCATGAGACTGAAAGCAATTTTCTTCTCAATATGTATTTTAATATTTCCATGATCAGTTTTCTTACCGTGGAAATGTCTCTTGTTGGTAAACTACTTGCAATATTCCTTTTACCATACATAAACCATGCCATGCCATTGAATCCTCACAATAACAGTATAGAGCAGAAAGGTCAGATAATAATATCTTAATTCCAACAATCAGAACACTAAGTCTAGAAAGACTAAATGACCTGTCCTTGGCTGCAGCCTCTAATTTATAAAAATAGAGTAAGACCACATCTTCAGATTCCTTTTTTCTTGTTCCATTCTTCTTTACCACACATACCTTGTTGAATGCACTTAATTTTTATATCTGAATCAAAAAGACTTTGATATTTTCTTTCGTAACTAAAGATGATGTAAATGGAACCAGATGTAACCTGTTTGAAACAGTAAAAAAAAATAAGAAAAAATTTGGCCTACAAAGGACAATGAACCCTAGGATGGGAAACAGATAATATGAGTCTTTTAATTTCTCTGTCTTGAGAGACATTCCACAGTGTTGCCCAAGGAGAGACATAGCTTGGTGTTGAGAGAGTCAATTTCTAGGTAGGTTGATAAGAATTCTGGGGTCCTTGAGGAGAAAAGAGGAGTCTGGGGTTTTCAAAGAGGAAATTGGGTCCTGGAGTTCTCAAGAAGGAGAAACAGACAAGCTTTTTTTTCCCTATATTCCTTAGTTGTAGTCAAATAAAACGTGTTTTTTCTTAAGCACAGAGCTGATGATTACACAACAAAACAACTCAGCTTAAACTCTGTACTAAGGATTATGTGAGGACTTCCCTGTAGCTCAAATGGTAAGGAATCTGCCTGCAATGCAGGAGACCAGGGTTTATTCCCTGGGTCGGGAAGATCCTCTGCAGAAGGGAATGACAATCCACTCCGGAGAATTCCATGGACAGAGAAGCCTTGTGGGCTACGGTTCCTGGGATCAACAAAGATTTGTTAGACTGAGAGACTAACACACACACACACACACACACACACCACACACACGGATTATATAACAATGTATCCTGCTTGAGGATAGTTTCTCCTTCTTAAGAATCTTCTGACTAATCTTGTTAGCTTAAAATGTAGATTATGGAAGTGGATCTGGTAAAATCTTTCTATTGTTAGTTCTAATCCTGTCACCTTAAAAATGTAAATTGTGGGAGTGGGTCTAGTAAGATCTTTACAACCTTGAGACATTCTTTTGATTTATTGTAATAACCGATTTAAAAAGTATATAGGTCCCTTGCTAAGACTAGTGAAGGGACACTTTCCGTCCCCCTTCTGATGTCTGTGTCAGAAGCTTTCTCTATGCCTTTCTATACTTTAATAAAACTCTGCTACATAAAAGCTCTTGAGTGATCAAGCCTGGTCCCTAGTCCCGAAGCTAAATCTTCTTTGGAGATCATGAATCCCACATTGTTCACTGTAAGCTATCCTTGTCCTCTCTGAATTCAGGCGATGGAACCAGACATCTGAAGAGCCAAGGTGACAAGCTTATAGGGACAAAGGAGAGCTTCAGAGGTTTCTCTCCAGTCTCTGGTGGAGTAATGATCAATGAATACATATGACAAAGTTACACTAGGCTGGGGAAGAACCAACAGAAAAGATCAGAAGAAACAATCTCTAAAATTTACACATGACCAAAAGTAATTCCTTTTACCTTTAGTCAGAATGGAAAACCTTAAAATGCACAGGATGTTGGATAGAGTTCAAAAATGGTTTGGCCTCAGTAGGAGGTGAACGATGAAAGAGTAATTAACACTTGACTAAATGTAACCTGGCCTCTCCTCAGTTCAGTTCAGTTGCTCAGACGTGTTGACTCTTTGTGACCCCATGGACTGCAGCACTCCAGGTCTCCCTGTCCATCACCAACTCTCGGAGCTTGCTCAAATTCGTGTCCATTGAGTCGGTGATGCCATCCAACCGTCTCATCCTCTGTCGTCCCCTTCTTCTCCTGCCTTCAGTCTTTCCCAGCATCAGGGTCTTTTCCAGTGAGTTATTTCTTCCCATCAGGTGGCCAAAGTATTGGAGTTTCAGCTTTAGCATCAGTCCTTCCAATGAATATTCAGGACTGATTTCCTTTAGGATGGACGAGTTTGATCTCCTTGCAGTACAAGAGACTCTCAAAAGTCTTCTTCAACACTCTACAGTTCAAAAGCACTGTAGGGTTCTACAATACCCTACAGTTCTTTGGCACTCAGCTTTCTTTATAATCCACCTCTCACATCCATACATGACTACTGGAAAAACCATAGCCTTGACTAGACAGACTTTTGTTGGCAAAGTAATTTCTCTGCTTTCAATATGCTGTCTAGGTTGGTCACAACTTTTCTTCCAAGGAGTAAGTGTCTTTTAATTTCAGGGCTGCAATCACCATCTGCAGTGATTTTGGAGCCCCCCCCCCCCCATAAAGTTTCTCACTGTTTCCACTGTTTCCCCATCTATTTGCCATGAAGTGATGGGACCAGATGCCATGATCTTAGTTTTCTAAATGTTAAATTTTAATCCAGCTTTTTCACTCTCATCTTTCGCTTTCATCAAGAGGCTCCTTAGTTCTTCTTCACTTTCTGCTGATCAGGGTGGTGTCATCTGCATATCTGAGGTTATTGATATTTCTCCCAGCAATCTTGATTCCTGCTTGTACTTCATCCAGCCTGACATTTCACATGATGCCCTCTGAATAGAAGTTGAATAAGCAGGGTGACAATATACCGCCCTGACATACTCTTTTCCTGATTTGGAACCAGTCTGTTGTTCCTGTCCAGTTCTATATTTTGCAGCTTGACCTGCATACAGATTTCTCAGGAGGCAGATCAGGTGGTCTGGTATTCCCATTTCTTTAAGAATTTTCTGCAGTTTGTTGTTATCCACACAAAGGCTTTGCCATAGTCAATAAAGCAAATGTAGATGTTTTTCTGGAACTCTCTTGTTTTTTCTATGATCCAAGGGAGGTTGACAATTTGATCTCTGGTTCCTCTGCCTCTCCTAAGATATCTTAATACCAGGAATTGAAAAGATAAAGTTATTTACAGTTGATCTAAGTGCTATCCAGACTAATATTTATTAAAACACAAATATATCTAGCAAATAAGATATAAAATTCTATAATTTATTTTCATTTTTTTTCTGTATAGTTTAGGTATAAATTTGAAAGTGTTTCAGCATCCTTTGTTAAAAAAAAAAGAAAATCAAGACCCTCTTTTCTCCAACTACCACCTTTTTACCTTTCTTGAAAATAAATTATATATATATGTGTCAGTTATTTCCAAACTCTGTTCTGCTTCTTTTATCCATTCTTCTAACTTTGTGTCAGTGCCACACTATATCTTGATTATTGTAGCTTTGTGATAAGTCTTAGAATTGTGGAGTGTTTATTCCCTGAACTTCTTTCTTTTTTTTTTTTTTTTAATTTATTCTATTTCAAAGTTATTTTGGCTATTTCGGGTCCTTTTCATGTTCATATGAGTTTAAGATTTGCTTTTCATACACATCATACATATACTCACACAAAGTCTGCTGGGTTTTGATAAAGATTACATTTAACCTGTCTATAGATCAGCTTCAGGGGAGTTGTCATTTAAAGATATTGTCTTCCCACCATGAACATGGTTGGTCTCTGTTTATATAGTCCTTAAATTTCTTCTAGCCATACTTTGTAGTTTTCATTTACAGGTTTTATAGATCTTTGGTCTGATTTATCCCTAAATACTTCATATTTTGGTACTATTGTTTCTCACATCTTAATATCAACTCCATTTGTTTGTTACTTATATATAAGACAAAACAAAACAATTTTTAATAGTGATCTTGTATCATGAAAATAGGGTAAATCCACTGCTGCTGCTGCTAAGTCGCTTCAGTTGTGTCCGACTCTTAGCGACCCCATGGACTGCAGCTCATCAGACTCCACCACCCATGGGATTTTCCAGGCAAGAGTACTGGAGTGGGGTGCCATTGCCTTCTCCTGGTTTTAGTATTTTCTGTTGTTGTTGACTCCTTTAGATTTCTACAAGACATATCATTTCATTTGTAAGAATAATTTCACTTTTCCTCATCTCATCTGGTAGCTTTTTATTTCTCTTTCTTACCTCTTTGCACTAGTTATGCTGCTGCTGCTAAGTTGCTTCAGTTGTGTGCGACTCTGTGCGACCCCATAAATGGCAGGCCACCAGGCTCCCCCGTCCCTGGGATTCTCCAGGCAAAACACTGGAGTGGGTTGCCATTTCCTTCTCCAATGCATGAAAGTGAAAAGTGAAAGGGAAGTCACTCAGTCGTGTCTGACTCTTAGCGACCGCATGGACTGCAGCCCACCAGGCTCCTCCATCCATGGGATTTTCCAGGCAAGAGTACTGGAGTAGGGTGCCATTGCCTTCTCCTGGTTGCACTAGTTATAAGACATAGTCATATGCTGGGTAGAAGTTCTGAGAATAGAAATTGTACTGTTGGGAATCTTAGAGTAAAACATTCAATCTTTCATCATTATGTATGATTTTAGCAGTAGTTTTTGTTTGTTTGTTTGTTTGTTTTCATGAATACCCTCTTCTGCTTTAACTAGACAGATTGAATTCTGTTACCTGGGAAATCTGATTGATACAGCTATTATATAAAGTAAATAGGTACACTTTTTGTGAAATTTAAAGTACTTCTCATCACACCAATGCACAGGTGGATCCATCCTTTCTTATTATGTTATGTGAAGATCCTTACACTGGGGCTAGGGCTAGGGCAGCCGTAATAAGACACTATAAGACTAGATAACTTAAACAACAGATTTTACTTCTCACATTTCTGGAAGCTTGAAGGCGAGATCAAGGTGTTGACTGGTTTAGTTTCCATTGACGTGCCTTCCTTGGCTTGAAGACAGCTATCTTTTGCTTCTTACCCAGGACCTTTTCTCTGTGTGTGTGCACATTTCTGTCTTTTCCTCACTGTATAATAACCCCAGTAATACCTGAATTAGAGTCCCAGTGTTAAAATTAATTCATTCTTTATTACCTCTTTAAAGGGCCTATTTCCAAATACAGTCTCATTGGAAGAGCCAGGTTTCAACATAAATTTGGGGAAGGGGGGAGATGCAATTAAGTCTAAAATGGGGATAATATTATTAATCTCTAGTTATGTGTCTTTTTGCTGTTGTTGTTTGGATGGCTTTTTGTTGTTTTTTATTTTTGTGTTTTCAGTTCAGTCACTCAATTGTGTCCGACTCTTTGCGACCCCATGAATCGAAGCGCACCAGGCCTCCCTGTCCATCACCATCTCCCAGGTTTCACTCAGACTTACGTCCATTGAGTCGGTGATGCCATCCAGACATCTCATCCTCTGTCGTCCGCTTCTCCTCCTGCCCCCAATCCCTCTCAGCATCAGAGTCTTTACCAATGAGTCAACTCTTTGCGTGAGGTGGCCAAAGTACTGGAGTTTCAGCTTTAACATCAGTCCTTCCAATGAACACCCAGGGCTGATCTCCTTTAGAATGGACTGGTTGGACCTCCTTGCAGTCCAAGGGACTCTCAAGAGTCTTCTCCAACACCACAGATCAAAAGCATCAATTCTTCGGCACTCAGCTTTCTTCATAGTCCAACTCTCACATCCGTACATGACCACAGGAAAAACCATAGCCTTGACTAGACAGACCTTTGTTGGCAAAGTAGTGTCTCTGCTTTTGAATATGCTACCTAGGTTGGTCATAACTTTTCTTCCAAGAAGTAAGTGTCTTTTAATTTCATGGCTGCAATCACTATCTGCAGTGATTTTGGAGCCCCAAAATATTTCCACTGTTTCCCCATCTATTTCCCATGAAGTGATGGGACCAGATGCCATGATCTTCTTTTCTGAATGTTGAGCTTGAAGCCAACTTTTTCATTCTCCTCTTTCACTTTCATCAAGAAGCTTTTTAATTCCTCTTCACTTTCTGCCATAAAGGTTTTGTGTTTTAGTAGAGTATGAATCCCCAAATTTATTTTTTCTGTTTTTTTCTCTCTTCTGCACAGCATGTGGGCTCGTCATTCCTTGACTATGCCATTGTGCTTCTGCAGTGGAAGCACAGAGTCTTAACCACTTGACTGACAGGAAGTCCCTAATTTCTAGTTATATCTTACTATAGTTATTTTTTTATTGAAATTTAGCTGACTCTCATATATTCAAACAATTTTAAACATATTTATGTAATTTTACAGCTGTATTACAGTGTATTAATATATTGCTATATTATTTGTCTTTATCTTAAGCAATTAACTTGAGGGAAATAACTCCAAGTTTTGTACCACAAAAATGATAAAGATGTCAGTGGCATAGGCTTTGCAATGAAACATATCAAAATTTTATTTCTGGTTTCATTTTTAAAAGTCTCAACCTCTAACATCAGAAATAATGGGGTTTGAATCTTGACTCTACTACTTAGCAGTTTTAATTCTTGTTCAAGTTGCTTTAACTTGCTCACTCTTATATCCTAACATGTAAGAAAGAAACAGCTTGTGACTGTTAAGTGCATGTAGATGTAACCACTTTATGAAGTCTTGTTGGAACAGAGTTAATGCCAGACACATTGTTGTTGTTGTTACTATGATTGCTTCTTTTCCTAAATTATGGGGACGACACTATCTAAGCATGCTGGGTTATCTGTTGCTTGCTCAGCATCAACACTTTTCCTTTCTAACTAAAGCTGGGAATTGCCTCCTCAGAATTCTCTTTGGGGTGCAGTTCCAAGTTAGAGTTTGCTAAGAAGAACTCATGTAAGATTAAGAAGTAGGTGTAAGTCAGACACCATGGCTTTATTCAATGAGCTGGTTAGAACGGTAAGACAACTTTGCAGATTTTCTTTGAACTTTCGCTTGTGATCCTCCTTCTGAGCAGGGAGTTTTCCATCTGTACTTGTGCTTCACGCTGAAGAAGTTAGTGACTGTCCTGTTTCCTAGCCATAACCTTCCTGACCTTCGTCATTAAGGCTTTCCATCATTAAGCATTTTTATTCATTATATTAGCCTCCATTTTACCTGTCATATGTGAAGGAGATATGCTTTCCAGCAGGAACTCAACTAACTAGTAGAGAGTAGAGGGCCATAGGGGTTATTAAATAAATTAGAGAGAAGGCAATGTGCTCAATCATATCCAACTCTTTGCGACCCCATGGACTGTAGCCCACCAGGCCAGAATTCTGGAGTGGGTGCTATTTCCTATTCCAGGCGATTAGATATATTAATACCCATTGGGGCATGCTCAGTAAATTAATTCCTTTCCTCTTTCTATACTGTATTTCATGAGCATAGAAGTATGTAACTATAGCTTGCTGCTGCTACTGCTAAGTCACTTCAGTCGTGTCCAACTCTGTGTGACCCCATGGACTGCAGCCTACCAGGCTCCTCTGTCCATGGGATTTTCCAGGCAAGAGTACTGGAGTGGGTTGCCATTGCCTTCTCCAACTATAGCTTATAACTATATATTATATATGTATACATTCAATTTTATAATTATTCTTTAATGTTGCTAAATTTATTACTACCATTTTATAGACTGGTTACCTGAATTTAAGTTAACTTGCCCAATAGATTAAAGAGAAAAAAATATATTAGACCTGGGATTTAAACCTAGGTCTGACTAATTCTAAGTCCCATATACTTTTCGTGAATCCATTTTGTCCACACAGATCAAACTTAATGAAAGATTCATGTTTCACAGAATATGAATTCTGCTTCAGATGTCACTTACAGATCAGCTTCTGATTATCCTTAAGAAATGATAGTGGAAAAGATTCAGTCATGAGCTAGATAAGCCCCACAGAGAAATAAAGTTTTAATGTCTAGAAAAACAGACAAGAAATTTCAGTCCTTGTATTGATAGCAATTAGTTTCTAAATACCTTATATAACAAGCTTTTAAGACTAGAGATAATTTGAGTATTTGTTCTGACTTTAAAATTTTGAACATGTATATAAGATTTTCCCACCATGAACAATATTTTAGTTAGGGTAATAAATGCTGCTGTAATAGTTACACCCCACATTATCAGAGGCTAAATGTAACTGAAGTTTATTTTTCAATCATGTAAGTCTAAGCAAGTAGATCTAATAGGTAGACAGTCCTCTTTTAAGACATGATGTAGAGACCCTAACCTCTTCCACCTTATGCTCTTTCTATATTGAAAATGTGGATTCTAGTGTTGCCTTGCTCTTCTGAATGAAGAAAATAGAGTGGGAAAAACCTAGAGGATTATGGTGAGAAGGCTTTAGGGGCCTGGCCTACATGTGATATGTGTTGTTTCTGCTCCATAAACTTTAAGTCAGCTACATTGTCAAACCTGCCTGCTAAGGATACTGAAAAATACAATACAGCCATGTGTACAGAAAAGAGAAATGAGATTGAAAAATCAGAAAGGAGACTCCCACAAAATGTAATATCATTTTCCTGAAATCAAATATATTCTAAATCTAGAAATTTAGGAGGCAACGATGGCTTGAAAAAATGTCATGCGTAGAAACTTAGATCGGTTCCTGCACTACAGTTCAATAAAGAGTGAAGTCTATTGGACATTCATAGAAATAATACTGGTAACTGTTTCTGGTTACACTGATAAAACTAAAATATAATAATAAGATTAAAATAATGACAGACACCAGATCATTTCCTAATACCTTTACAAAATTTTTAAGTGAATCCTCTCAATAATTCATGAGATAGATTCTAATGACTTCAGTGTTCCATTGAAGAAACTGAGATTTATATAAATTGTTCAAAATTATACAGCAACATGGTAGACACGGATTTGAGCACAAATATTTTGGACTCCAGTGTCATGCTCTACACTGTAGGTAATCCCTTTTATAACTTCACATTCTAAATTAAAGTACTTTTGATCAATTAATATTTTTAAATATCACAGCTAATAAAATCAGAATGGTTATTTCCTGTTGGCAACATATATTTAAAACAAGAAGTCTTGTGTATTTTTATTGTAGCAGATTAAAGAAGCAAAGCATGAAACTAGGTATTTTTTCAGCTTCCTGCTATTCTCAGGTATGTGTAATTTCAAAATATACTTTAAAGCATGAAGCAGCTGCTGCTGCTGCTAAGTCACTTCAGTCATGTCCAACTCTGTGCGACCCCATAGATGGCAGCCCACCAGGCTCCCCCATCCCTGGGATTCTCCAGACAAGAACATTGGAGTGTGTTGCCATTTCCTTCTCCAATGCATGAAAGTGAAAAGTGAAAGTGAAGTCGCTCAGTCCTGTCCGACTCTTTGGACCCCAAGTAGATGCATACAACTACAATGATTTCTTTCATATGAAACAAGAGCTTTCAAGGAAATCTTTTGAGAAGGTGCCTTGAGCCAGGGTGTGAAATAGAGGGAGTGATGACGCATGCCTGATGGCAAATTATTCCTTGTTGTTGTGTGATCACTCAAGCAATTGTTGGCTGAAGAGCTATGCTACTGTTCCTTTGGCTCAGCTCACCTAGGCCATATTTCCTTGTAATGGATATTTTCAGATGTTGTTTTTACTTTTCAACAACCTTCAGAAGACCGTAGCATCATGATTCATATTTGCATGGTAGTCCCAACTCCTCTATTACATACTGTGTTTGGCCTTTTTTTTTCACCTCCCCCCCCAAGAGTTGGAAAGATGTGAGTTTACTTTGCAAAAAGAATTTCATCTTCTTAGAATGGCTTCTTCATATCTGGATATACATAATTGGATAATGCCAATCTCAGTTTGATAATATTTTGCTATTAAATCATCATAATTGATAATGTTCCTTTCATTTTTACTTCAAGTCAACATTGTTTTTCTGGTTAACATATTGCATAAATAAAAGTCAGAAACTCAAGTCAATCCACAGATTATTTAAATACATTCTTTGAAAATAATCATATATTTTTGATGCCAAGAGAACTAATTGGGATCAGTGGCTGGGTTTACATTCAATTTTTTTAGGAATGTGCAGGGTGCCTATAAAGGAAGTGTGAGGTTAAGTTATCTGTCTTTAAAATTAACAAGTACGTATTGATAGGGTGATTTTTTCCCCCTTCATTTACTGTAATAAGACACTTGTGAAGATAAAACTCAGGAGGAAATATACTCAAGAGTGAATATCTCTTATCTTTTGCTTCAACATAGAAGACCCATTAAAAAAATCAATTTGCAGATCTTAAGGCAGTAGCATGGCACTCTCCCTAGGGGTTGTGAGACCTGGTGTGATGTTGCTAAGAGAAGAGGATGACTTGAGAATAAGCTTTTTTCAACTAAGGCATTTGGTTGTTAGCACAAATATTAATATAAGTCAAGCAATACTACATAAAGTAAAATGAGATGTTTTCTTTTAATTACCTCAGATAAGAAAAAAAAAATTATTGATTTACTGCAACATAGAGCCATATGAAATATTCTGAAATGGGAGTCTAGAATACATTCTAATGATGTCCACATTGACACTTTGCAGAATTCCATTTTCTGTGAAATGTCTTGAAAATTATAATGAAAATTATAATCTTATTACCATGCAAAAGTACATTGATTTAACTTTTCAAATACATTTCTTTAAGATTAAATATTATAAAAAATTCTTCCTTTAAAACTCACACATACAAGTTACTATAATAGTACAATGGGTATGTACTGATTGGGAATGCTATATAACAATTAAGCTGGAATTTGTTTAAATTCTATATTTTAATTAACATAGAATATAATTTGAATATTTATGTTAAAATTTGATAATAACTTGGATATTGAGTTTTGTTTTCTGAAGGTTTTGCTAGAGAATGTCCTTGGTCTTCACATGGTTAACTATTTAAAGCTTAAGTGTTATGATATCTGAAACACTCTGAAACTGTTCAGTAAAATTTAGGTAGATGGTAGAAAATAGATAAATATAGCAAATATGACAAAGTATTGATAATTGTTGAACCTAGGCTGTGAGTATGGAATAGTAAAATTTCCTTTAACTTTGTATTTTGAAAATATTAATAATAAAAATGTTGAAAACTAAAATAATTATAAATCAGAAGAAAAAATATCTTGTATAATTATATATGTAATGCAAAGTTTTACAGTTTGGAGGTAAATATTTTCTTAGGTTCTCCTGCAAAAATAGCATAGTAAAACAGCTAAGGATGATTCTGTTTACTCATTATCAGCAGCATCTGTATTTGCAATATTTTTTTTTATGTTATACTCCTTCCTGTGCTTCTACTTTTGTATACTTGCAAGTATACAGACATATTGCATAAATAAAAGTCAGAAACTCAAGTCAATCCACAGATTATTTAAATACATTCTTTGAAAATAATCATATATTTACTATATAATAATCATATTTACTATAAATAATTTTAAATACTCAGTGATATCAATAGATGTATGTGTGAATGAACTTTAATTATACTTGTAGGGTAATCATTCAAATGAGTAATTGACATTAGGAACTACTCAGTCTTTCAAAGAATTTAAATACTTAATCATTGTTGGTTAGTCACAAATTCCTCTCTGACTCTTTGCAACCCCATGGACTGTAGCCTGCCAGGCTTCTCTGTCCATAGGATTTTCCAGACAAGAGCACTGGAGTGGGTTGCCATTTCCTTCTTCAAGGGATCTTCCTGACCCAGGGATCAAAACTTACATCTCCTGCATTGGCATTGACAGACAGGTTCTTTACCACTAGCACCACGTGGGAAAGCCTTCAATAATCTGTACACCTAGGCAAATATCGTGCTTATCTAACCACAATTTACTTGTCATGACTTGCTTGAAGATCTTCTCTTCTCTGTTGTCTACCAATCCTCAGTTATGAAGTCAACAACTATTTTGCTCAAAACCAATCAAATTTATACCATTAAAAATCTGCTTCAGAAAACTTGAGCCCAGATGATAAAACCCTATAACCTGTCACTTCTGACTTCTTCCTTTAGAGACCCTTCTAAGATCCATCAAGGTGGTGTTTTTGCTTACCAAAGTGTTTTCTAATCAACCGATTTATAGATTGTCTAGCAAGATTTGGGGATATTTAACAACCTCAAAATAAACTCTCATTTGAAGAATCAGACTGACTAACAGGTAAAAGTGCAAGGACTTTACTAATTTGACCAAAAATATCATATGACCACTTTTTATACCTGCTTGCAAATTTATGTTTGATGTGGTAGAACTTGATCTGAAACTAACTCTTATCAGAATATAACACCAATTGGTTAAGCTTGTGTGGGAGAAACATATAGCCATTCACTTGTCTCTAGCGTTGTATATTTACTAAAACTTCAGGGAAATTGGGAATGGTCAAATTGGCTTATATCAGTTTGCAAAGGCTATGAAGCGTTGCATCATAAATAGCAATTGCTATTACTGAAATGTGTATTCCTGATGTGAAGTCATGACAAGGAATAATATTACTTATGTATATCTTCTAGTGTTTTATCCTCTGTAGGAAAAGACAAGTATCTTAGGAAACAAAGGAAAATATGTTAATAAAATGAACTAAAATCAATATCTAGGGAACAAGATTAAAATAATAGCTTTAACGTCCCATTGTCAGAAGGTTGCTATACCATCAGATAACCTTAAATACAGATATATTTCCTTATGCTTGCTAGCTGAGTCACTTCAGTCAAGCCCAATTCTTTACGACTCTGTAGACTGTAGCCCACCAGGCTCCTCTGTCCATGGGATTCTCCAGGCAAGAATACTGGAGTGGATTGCTATATTCTCTTCCAGGGGATCTTTTCCACCCAGGAATTGAACCCAGGTCTCCTGTAGCTTCTGCATTGCACGAGGATTCCTTACAGCTGAGCCACTGAGGAAGCCCATATTTTCTTATATAGACACTCAAATTTGACTATATAACTTAAAGTGAACAGAATAAAATTTTAAATAATCTTTATCTTTGAAAATCACAAACCCACCAAAGTCTAGCATAAGGTAAGATTTTAATAATAATACATATCTGTGTAATACTTTCAAAATATTTACATATTGCTGTGACCTTTGGAAGAAAATTGATAGTAATTGAAGCTTGTTTATAGAATTATCCTCCTCATTTCTTGATTTCCCCAAGATCTTAGTCTATGTAGAAATGGAGTTTTGAGTATTTATTCATACTAAAATATGCATGATGGAAAGCAGTCACAACCTGATTATTCATTTCAAGTATTTAACTGAGAAAAAGCTCTATGTGTGAAACAGTATGATGGGCTTGAGTGGATTTCTGTGGGTGAGATATATCAACAAACTTTAAGTTCTTGAAGTATTTAGAGACAGATTTGGGTATCAGCTGTGGCTCAGCCTTTTATTATCTGTATCACAGTGGAAAATATTTTCCCCAGTTTTATTGAGAAATAATTGACATATATCACTATATACGTTGAAGCAATACAGCAGAATGGTTTCGTGTACATGCATTGAGGATGGGGATTGAGGGACGTACCATGGGCTGAGAACAGTTGGATAGAACTACTGGCTTGGTTCTCCATCCCAATGAGACTATAGGGTGGCCTCTGTAGCTGCCTGTTTTTCCTGATGAAGCTTATGACATGGTTGGGACTAGACCCTGGATTCAGTAATGAAGGTAGGTAGGTGAAGTCGCTCAGTCGTGTCCGACTCTTTGCGACCCTGTGGACTGTAGCCCACCAGGCTCCTCAGTCCATGGGATTTTCCAGGCAAGAATACTGGAGTGGGTTGCCATTTCCTTCTCCAGAGGATCTTCCCAACCCAGGGATCGAACCTGGGTCTCCTGCACTGCAGGCAGATGCTTTAACCTCTGAGCCAACAGGGAAGCCCAGTAATGAAAGGGCCATGAATTAACTTATGTGCTCTGAGAGGGCAGCAGGATGGAAGCTGGGACCTATATAGCTCTTTGTTTGGGGACCTGGATCAGGCCAGAGTGTGCACTAAATTCCCTGGTCAGATGAGGCCACAGGTTTTGCTCTGCAGATGGGGGAGCCATCGGCCTTGTTCTCTGTGTGGATGCCACTGTACATGGGGCCATTGAATAGGCTGTGCTGCCTCCCGCCATGCTCTGGTGGGTCCTCTGGTAGAACAGGCTGAAGCTTGTATTCAGTTATGAGTGGGACTAGGCTTTAGGTTTTCAGCTCTGGGGCAGTGGGAGAAGCAGCTCTAAAGCCAGTAAAGATTTTTGTTTGTTGTCTTAACTCTAACTCAAGCCAACCCACACTCCAAGTCTCTGGACTGAACAGGGCCACTGGCTTTGCTCAGCAAACTATCAGCTCTACCCACCCACCTCTTGGCTCGAGTGCTGCCAGATTGCACAGATTGCAGACATTGTCTTCAGTCCTTCTGGTTAGAGGGGGCCAGAAGACACTCTCCACCGCAGGTGGGACTGTGATTTAGCTTCCTGCACAGGAATAGGCAACCTGGGCTCTAAAGCCAGCAAAACTCCTCCTTTGAGGATCCAAATCAGGCAGATCTGTACCCCTCGGAGTCCTCCGGTCAGAGTGCATCCCCAAGTTTCTTCTGCAGGTGAACAGAGCTGTTCATTGGGAAAACATCCTGGAATCTGCAGGTATAAACTCAGTCTGCCAAGATCTGCCAAGATCCCTGTGATGGTTGTTGCAAGCCCTTCCCTTCTTCATAATCACAGATCCCAGGAGTTGAGCCCTACAGACTTCCCTGTAACTTCATGGTGCAAGACCAGAGTAGAGGCCCCCAGCAAGCAGCCCACAGTTCTGAGGGGTGCTGCTTGTCCTCCTTCTATGTTTTCTTTTCCCACTGGGGCAACTGGACGCTCAGAAGAGATCTCTCCATGTGTTGCTGCACTGGCCTGGGGGGAGCGACAATGTGGTCAACGTGTGGCTACTTCTCCTCCCCTTTTATGCGGTCTGTTTCTGTCCTGTGGTATGGTGATGGGGGTGCTTCAGCCTCACCCCTATGGTCTGGGAGTCTCTCAGTGATATCCTGTTCTTTAACAGTGGTTAGTTTTCTTGTGAGAGGCTGCAAAGTAAGAAACAAGCTACATCACCTTCTTGGTGATATCAGAATGGGCAAATCTTTTAATCTCTCTGAGCTTTAGTTTTCTTGTCTTAGAAATTGAGTTACTGATCCTAAAGCTCTTATAATGGTATGAGGATTAAATAAAATAATTTATAGGAAGCACCTTGTTTCTTACTTTAAAAGATATCACGATCTATCTGGAGAAAGAGAGAGAGAGAGATAGAGATAAACTTATAACTACGCAGTAACCAGACTCAATGTAGAGGTATAACCCATTAATTACAATTACATGCAGTGGGTAGAAATGATTCTTTCTGTAGTTTACGGGATTATGTCTTTTTGTCACAAAATGATTTCAGTGCTTCTGAGTACTTGACATCATACCAATAAGTTGTCGCTTTTGTTGCCTCTGTTTTCCATGGCATCACACAATTGTGAAAATCATCTTGTTTTTCACTTACCAAGGAATTTTTTTTTTTTTGGATCATAGAATTAGATTGCCCACTGAAACATAAAGAAGGTAGTACACCATGGGTGAGAAGATGTAATTATCATAACTGTCTCTCTCTTCACCTTGTCCTTTGAAGTGTAAATTGTAATGAGATAAAGAGTTGAAGTAGAAAGGAGCTCTGTGGGTTTTGTTTTTCATATGAAGAGAGGCTGAGTTAGGTTGAGCACACTGTCTTCATTCTCAGTTGAGGAATAGATGTTTTAAATATGCTCTCACTCTGAAACACCTTGAGCAGCCCCATGATTGCATAAATTAATCTTGTAATTCCTGCTGCTGATTTTAATGATGTCAATATGCCATTTATTATCTACTTTTATATTCTTTATTCTAAATAAATAGAGGAAATTGATTTCTCTTTTGGTATTTTCATAGACTGCATTATTTCTGGAGGAAAAAAAATATAAGATACTCCTCCCTTTGAAAAAAAAAATTTCTTTTGAAACAGAAATTTAGCAAATTAAACTTTGGTAACTCAAGAGAGCAGTATTCTGTCCTTAAATTATATATACAAATTTACTCCTTTGATTCCTCAGTTAATTCAAGTAGAATCCTATTATTATAGGAATTGTTAGCAGTGACAATCACACCTCTTACAAGTCTTTGTTCTTGCAATTAACTCCTCCCACTGGAAATGACTTCTCTCTTTTTTTCACTTATAAAAATTATTCACATTCTTCTGCAGGAAATCTTCCTGATCTCTCAATTTTATATTTAATCTACTCTTTAATTCGCTTGGCACATTTTTAGATTCCAAATTGGTCAAGACTGGCAGAGGAGACATGGCTTTGATCCCTGGGTTGAGATCTCCAGGAGGAGGAAATGGCAACTTACTCCTGTATTCTTGCCTGGAGAATTCCATGGACAGAGGGGCCTGGCTGGTTACAGTCCATGGAATCGTAAAAAGTTGGACATGACTGAGGGACTAAGTATGTGTGCCAGTTGGCCAAGACTATGCACCAAGTTAAACTTTTTCTGGAAAAAAAAAAAAAGACTGTGTTTCTTGACTTTAATTTCCAGCTATATCCATCGGAGCTCTAAATGTTATGGCTTTATCACCTTTAAAATGAAAATGGTAATAATATATACATATAAGTTTGTTGAAGATTTAGGTAATGCATACCTAGGATTTAACCAAGCACGTAATGAACACTTGAGAAAGTTAAGCTATTATGATAATGATTGATGCCTACAATTGCTATATTGAAATGCATGCCTCTAATAAGTATTTGCTACTTAAGTAATATACAGTTCTGTATCATTCTGTAGATGACACTCTTAAATCTGTATTGGACCCCTAATAAAATTATGAATCTCAAGGTTCTAATAATGTCATTAGTTTCTTTCATGTCAGCCCACTCTGTTCAAGTGCTAACTGCTCAGTCATGTCTGACTATGCAATAACCTAGCTTATAGCCCACCAGGCTCCTCTGTCCATGGAATTTTCTAGGCAAGAATACTGGAGCAGTTTGCTGTTTCCTACTCCAGGGGATCTTCCCAACCAAGGGAACCTGTGTCTCTTGCATTTCCTTCATTGGCAGATGGATTCTTTAGTACTGTGCTCCCAGGCAAGCCCCACTCTATCCAAAGCTGTACTTTATTCAGAATTATGCATTTAATAGGAACTTGCTATATACAATGTCAAATTGTTTGGGATAGTTATTAATTTAATAAACGTATTAAATTCTTACTATGTGGGAAAAAAATCTGTGACAGAAAGAAAAAAGTCTTATTTCCAGGAAATCATCTTTTAACAAAGATATATCACCGTAGCAAAGAGGAATCCCAATAGAAAAGAACACTGCTTATGAAGTAAATGCAGCCCAATAAATTCAGGACATTCAAAATACACACATTTACTTAGCATATATTTTTGGCTTTATAGGCCATCGACTTTCTGTTGCACCTATTTAACTCCATCATTGTAGCATGAAAGCAGCCATAGAAAGTACCAAAACAAATACGTGTGGCTAATGTCCTAATACAATTTATGGATATAAATTTGAATTTTATATAATTTTTATGTCACAAATATGATTCTTCCTTTGATATATTTTTTCTAGTCATTTAATATTGCAAAAACTATTCTTAGCTCATAGACTGTATAAAAACAGGTAGTTGGCCAGATAGGACCCACAATCTGCATTTTGCTGATCTCTGAGGGATGTGGTTGCATCTTGTTAGGCAGAACTGCTTTGTCTCTTTTTGTACTATGCTAAAAAGGCTACAGTGTTAAGTGCCAAAAGTAGATTAAGATAAGGTGCTCTGGAAATTTCAAGGAAGGCCGTACAAAGAGTGAAGATTTTGAACTGACTCCAAGTTTACTACCAACAGGGAGCAATTAGCTTCATTCTCTTCCTGACTGGAAGCTGCAGATATAAATCAGGTTAGCCAGCTGATGAGGTGCACACTATTTGGTATACCAAAAAACAAATGAAAATTCCCCAGACTGTTGTGTTCATGTTTGTTTATTTTGCTCAGTCATTATCATGTTCATATTTCCACAAACATTTTCTAGTCAGTCTTGGTGATGTAGAATTTTTTTAGAGTATTTGACTACATTTCACAAGTTAGGTGACCTTTTTTCTCTCTCTCTAGCCTCCCACCATTTTCATCTTGAAAATGATCAAGATTTTCAGAGGATCTAGCTTATAGTTCTTTGTTGCCTAAGGCATATCTCTGGCTTTTAGTCATTGTGACACCAATTTGAAATTTTTGCTGTCCTTAAATCTGACCCCTTCTTGTCTTACCCTCAAGCCTTGGCCTCACACAAAAGACAGAATGACCCTTTTATCATATCTAGGCTGTAGTCTCCTTTCAACAGATAACATGGCAGTGCCTTTGGAAAATATTTCCTGGGGTCTGTTTATAAAAAATTCTGTACGATGTAATACCCTTTTTCAGTAATTGGAATTTGTCTGTAGTCACAGCTAATATCTGAAATCTGGAAATGTGTGACCCTTACTTGTTAACCTGTGATTTTCTTCTCTTGAGTGTTTTGTGGCTATGGCCACATTCATTTCTAGGCAATATCCTCTTTCCATTAGGATTATTTTCTCTCACTGGGTTTAAAGAAAGAGTGATTTTCACTCCCACTGTTAGTCTGGCTTCTCTGACTCCTCCATGCCTTTGTTGTCTCTTTGGGCTTGTCTCTTGGTGTTATGGATACTTAAATAGGTCATACACTATATAGGTATTATCTCCAGCTGAATTTTTTGTCTCCCTCAAATGTCCATAGCCAGCCTGATAATTCTGTAAAATATTTAGTGATTTTCAGCTGATACATCCTGGTAGAAAATTAAAACATGATTTACTCTCAAAATAATTTTTGTTTTCTTTTTCCAACTAGAATATTTATGCCAAGATATTTCAAATTTACAAGCTACCCTTACTTTTCACCCTGAAAATGATATTCAATAATAGATATATCCAAATGCTTGTTTTTATGTGAATAACAATAATAAGTCTTAACATCAATGCTTAGAAAGTATCAGGTATAGAATTCAAACTGAATTCAAAGTTTTAAAATTGTTTTTGTCTTTAATCAAGTCATTTCACTTTGTCAAATTTCTGTTTCAAATCTACAAATTTGAGAGTTACAAGAATAATAATATCTACCTCAAAGGTATTTGTAGTAAATGTTTTATAAAAGTCACTTATTATAACAATAAACAGTCTTGAAATGGGGTAGCCATCATGGTCAACAAAAGAGTCTGAAATGCAGTACTTGGATGAAATCTCAAAAACGTCAGAATGATCTCTGTTTCCAAGGCAAACCATTCAATATCACAGTAATCCAAGTCTATGCCCCAAACAGTAATGCTGAAGAAGCTGAAGTTGAATGGTGCTATGAAGACCTACAAGACTTTTTAGAACTAACATCCAGAAAATATGTCCTTTTCATTACAGGAGACTGGAATGCAAAAGTAGGAAGTCAAGAAACGCCTGGAGTAACAGATAAATTTGGCTTTGGAATAATATGCCCCAAACAGTAATGCTGAAGAAGCTGAAGTTGAATGGTGCTATGAAGACCTACAAGACTTTTTAGAACTAACATCCAGAAAATATGTCCTTTTCATTACAGGAGACTGGAATGCAAAAGTAGGAAGTCAAGAAACGCCTGGAGTAACAGATAAATTTGGCTTTGGAATACGGAATGAAGCAAGGCAAAGGCTAATAGAGTTTTGCCAAGAGAAAACACTGGTAATAGCAGACACCTTCCTCCAAAAACAAAAGAGAAGACTCTACACATGGATATCACCAGATGGTCAACACTGAAATCAGATTGATTATATTATTTGCAGCCAAAGATGTAGAAGCTCTATACAGTCAGCAAAAACAAGACTGGGAGCTGACTGTGGCTCAAATCATAAACTCCTTATTGCCAAATTCAGACTTAAATTGAAGAAAGTAGGGAAAACCAATAGACCATTCAGGTATGACCTAAATCAAATCCCTTATGATAATAGAGTGGAAGTGACAAATAGATTTAAGGGACTAGATCTGATAGATAGAGTGCCTGATGAACTATGGATGGAGGTTCTTGACATTTTACAGGAGACTGGGATCAAGACTATCTCCATGGAAAAGAAATGCAAAAAAGCAAAATGGCTGTCTGAGGAGGTCTTACAAATAGCTAAGAAGAGAAGTAAAAAACAAAGGAGAAAAGGAAAGATATAAGAATCTGAATGGAGAGTTCCAAAGAGTAGCAAGGAGAGATAAGAAAGCCTTTCTCAGTGATCAATGCAAAGAAATAGAGGAAAACAACAGAATGGGAAAGACTAGAGATCTCTTCAAGAAAATTAGAGATACCAAGGGAACATTTCATACAAAGATGGGCTCAATAAAGTACAGAAATGGTATAGACCTAACAGAAGCAGAAGATATTAAGAAGAGGTGGCAAGAATACACAGAACTGTGCAAAAAAGATCTTCATGACCTGAATAATCATGATGGTGTGGTCTCACCTATAGCCAGACATCCTGGAATGTGAAGTCAAGTGGGCCTTAGAAAGCATCACTATGAACAAAGCTAGGGGAGGTGATGGCATTCCAGCTGAGCTATTTCAAATCTTGAAAGATGATGCTGTGAAAGTGCTGCACTCCATATGCCAGCAAATTTGGAAAACTCAGCAATGGCCACAGGACTGGAAACGGTCAGTTTTCATTCCAATCCCAAAGAAAGGCAATGCCAAAGAATGCTCAAACTACCGCACAATTGCACTCATCTCACATGCTAGTAAAGTAATGCTCAAAATTCTCCAAGCCAATCTTCAGCAATATGTGAACCATGAAATTTGAGATATTCAAGCTGGTTTTAGAAAAGCCAGAGGAACTAGAGGTCAAACTGCCAACATCTGCTGGATCATGGAAAAAGCAAGAGAGTTCCAGAAAAACATCTATTTCTGCTTTATTGATTATGCCAAAGCCTTTGTTTGACTGTGTGGATCACAATAAACTGTGGAAAATTCTGAGAGAGATGGGAATACCAGACCACCTGATCTGCCACTTTAGAACCTATATTCAGCTCAGGAAGCAACAGTTAGGACTGGACATTGAACAACAGACTGGCTTCAAATAGGAAAAGGAGTACGTCAAGGCTGTATATTGTCACCCTGCTTATTTAAGTTCTATGCAGAGTACATCATGAGAAACGCTGGGCTGGAAGAAGCACAAGCTGGAATCAAGATTTCCAGGAGAAATATCAATCACCTCAGATATGCAGATGATACCACCCTTATGGCAGAAAGTGAAGAGGAACTAAAAAGCCTCTTGAAGAAAGTGAAAGAGGAGAGTGAAAAAGTTGGCTTAAAGCTCAACATTCAGAAAACTAAGATCATGGCATCTGGTCCCATCACTTCATGGCAAATAGATGGAGAAACCTTGGAAACAGTGTCAGACTTTATTTTGGGGGGCTCCAAAATCACTGACATGATGATTGTAGCCATGAAATTAAAAGATGCTTACTCCTTGGAAGGAAAGTTGACCAACCTAGATAACATATTCAAAAGCAGATACATTACTTTGCCAACAAAAGTCTGTCTATTCAAGGCTATGTTTTTTCCAGTAGTCAGGTATGGATGTGAGAGTTGGACTGTGAAGAAAGCTGAGCACTGAAGAATTGATGCTGTTGAACTGTGGTGTTGGAGAAGACTCTTGAGAGTCCCTTGGACTATGAGGAGATCCAACCAGTCCATTCTAAAGGAGATCAGTCCTTGATGTTCTTTGAAAGGAATGATGCTAACGCTGAAACTCCAGTACTTTGGCCACCTCATGAGAAGAACTGACTCATTGGAAAAGACCCTGATGCTGGAAGAGATTGGGGGCAGGAAGAGAAGGGGAAGACAGAGGATGAGATGATTGGATGACATCACTGACCAATGGACGTGAGTCTGAGTGAACTCTGGGAGTTGGTGCTGGACAGGGAGGCTTGGCATGCTACAATTCATGGGGTCACAAAGAGTCAGACATGACTGAATGACTGAATTGAACTGAAATAGTCTTAAAAGATTGCTCCTTCTCATAAAACTGTAGAACTTGACCCTTCTCAGTTAACTTTAGCTGCAGAAGCATTTACAAGGAATGGATGTTTAAAGATTTTGTGGGGTGAAGGCGAAAGTTTTCCATCACATCTCATATACCAAACTATGGTATACGGTGGTGGTGATCTGGTATTCCCATCTCTTTCATAATATTCCACAGTTTATTTTGATCCACAGAATCCCCTTTATGCATCCTTTTTTTTTTTCCTGAAAGATTCTTCTCGTGTTAATTGCCAACTCATATCTCTTATCCTGCAAGACCTCTTAAATCCTCTTTATTATTCCTCAAATGTCAGTCTTGTGATTAGTTTATCTTTCCAATTAGGACATTGAAAGTCCAATATTCCATTGACCCTATCTCCCTGTGTGCATGCTTGCTCAGTCACTTCAGTTGTGTCTAACTCTCTGCCACCGTGTGGACTGTAGCCTCCCAAGCTCCTCTGTCCATGGGATTCTGAGGAAAGAATACTGGAGTGGTTGCCATGCCCTCCTTCAGGGGATCTTCCCAAACCAGAGATGGACCCTGCATCTCTTATATCTTCTGCATTGACAACAGGATTCTTTACCACTAGTGCCATCTGGGAAGCCCAGCCCTATAAGCCTAGGAACATATTTTAATAGCCATATTTTCAAGCATGTTTCCTGGTGGTCTCATTGAAGCCTGTCTTCTGTCCCCTGTACCCAGTACCTCAAGAGGCTTATCAGAATATTCAGTGTAGGGAACTTGTCTTTTCTATCTGCAAGTCAACTGCTTTGATATTATATCACATGGTGGAAGGAATGTGAGTGCAAGAACTGAGCACAATGTCTAAGTAAAAGAATATTTTTGACCAGAAAAATCAGAACTTGGCAAGAATTGTATAATCATTTGTTCATTCCATAAATTCTAACTTGACAAACTAAATTTTATTCATCATTAATAATTGGTACTTTCTTCTCCAAATAGAATTGGATTTAAGAATATCCATTTATCCATACTCACCCACCTTTATACACAATGACAAAACCATCCTACTGGGAAAACAGTACTTATTTTTAATATCTTTCTTTCCCCTTCTATCCAATTTCAATGCCTATCCCATCCCTGGAATGGAAATACCAAGAAGAACACTTCCAGGCTTGACAACACAATACCTCCTCTAACATTCATCTACATAATAGTTCCCACAATCTCATTTTCTCCTTTCCAAAATAATAACTAGATCCTAGAAGTATATTTATATTAATTGCTATCTAATTCTTCCTCTCAAGTAAATCTCTATGCATTTCATTGGGTTTGTTTGGAATGGTGAGATTTTTACTGAAATGTTTGGACATTTTGTGAGAGATCTTTTAGGTCAAACTTCCGATTTATGAGATAATGACACTCAGGCAGTCTATTTTAAGGGCTAATGTGAAATGTTCCATCTAATTGGGTTTGTTGAATGTGACACCATTTGACTACAAGTGAGAGCAGAAATTTAAAGGCTGGTAAAGGTTAGGATCACAGACTTCTCAGTTGAATTGAGAACTTTTTAAATACATTTTACTGTTGTAAGTAATTAAAAATGTTGTTTTATTATAAGGAAATGTTCAGAAATGTCCCACCATAATGTAGTTATTACTATAGTTAATATGTGTTTGAATCACTCTATGTATCTTATTTTTCTAACTTTATTAATCAATTTGTTCAATGAATTTTTTGTTATTTGTGAGATTTTTGTTAATTTGCAGGATACAGTGGTGATGAAAATATTGTTGCTATATTTGTAGAGGTGCTTAATCTGTGTACGTGGGCGTATGCTCAATCTCTGTCATGTCTGACTCTTTGTGACCCCCCTGGAATGTAGCCTATCAGGGTTCTCTGTCAGTGGGTTTTGCCAGCAAGAATCCTGGAGTAATTGCCATTTTTTACTTTAGGGGACCTTCGCAACCAGGGATCAAACTCACGTCTCCAGTGTCTCTTGCATTAGCAGGTGGATTCTTTACCACTGAGTCACTTGGGGAGCCCCCTTAATCTGTGTACAAAAGTTTAAATTTAACATATTTGTTTTTGTTATTCCAACACAAAATTTAAAATTCCTGATTGCTGGGGTCCAGCCCCGGTGGATCCAGGATGATTCGAAGTGGGGATGGCGTGGCGTTTTAGAAAGAATTATTTATTTAGATATATAAGATTAGGAAATAATAGTATAGTAGGAAAATAGAGGCTGAATAACCTGGTTTACGTGGAAAGCCAATAAAGTTCCAGACAAGGAGCTTGCACCATTTATGTGGGGCCACTGGCGCCTGCTTGAATCTCTAAGGGTGCCCCACCCTGAGCTTCCTTTTGTGCAAAACTTAAAAGCCGGGGCAAGTAAGTAGACATGGTGAGCCTCCACACCCCAGATGGGAATTCAGCCTGAAATTAGAGTAGGAGACACGTGGGAAACCAGTCCTTCCAATAACTGGCTTTGGCCCCCATTGTCCTTTAAGGCCTTTTATACCTTTTTTTTGATTGTACACAGAAATCAATGGGTAATATAAACTTATGCAGCATCAGCAGCCCAGACTCTTATCAAAATCAGGCTTTTCTCTCTGCATACCTAGTTGTATACACAAGTCTTAGGTGATTTACATCATCTTCTGGCCAAAAGGGCCAATTAACATTTTATGGCTCTTTTATGATAAGGGTTTGTTAACCAGAAGACTCATTTGTGTTAAAAGTGGGGTTCTTTCCAAAGTCTGGTGCCATTCTCAGAAAGCACTAAATAAAGTTACATTCTTACATAGCAAAGACATAGCAATTTGTAACAAGTAAAAGGAGTACAGTGATTTATAACAAAAGAAAAGTAATTAACTCAAACGTCTAGTGTTGCCAACATCAAAACCACCATATATCCTTTTCCACATCCTGTTTACATTGACCAACATCCTCCCAGGTCCTAAAAGATAAAGAATAAGGAGATCTGGCAGTAATCATTGAGTCAACAGTGAAATCCTGTCACCAATATGTTTTTGAAAAGGCTCTGTAACTTTTAAGATACTTAAGCTTTGTGCCCCTCGCAATTGGGGGCTGTAAGCAATTCACAAGCTGTAAAAGGTCCAGGGAACCTGTTAGGCAAGTTAGAGCATTACTAGAGGGGGTTGAGCTGAAACACTCCTTTCAAATGCAGAAGACTAAAGCCCTGAGATGACTTTTTCCAGAGAATGTCAGAAGAGTAGAAAAGCAGGCAGATTCTTACTTCTTGGGGGTACATGCTCAGGACATGCCAGGGGGAAACCGAGACTCGAATTGCCTTGCGCATCGAGGTCTCTTGCTCATGACCTAGTCACGGGTGGGATTCTGCATGCTGGCTCCCGACACCTGATTGAAGACATTTGAACAGCAGTGAAACTTCAAAGTCAATCGATTTTCAAAGTATGCAAATAAATTGTCAGGGAAAGTAAAAATAATGAAAATAATGGCATGCAACAACGGATTGCTAATGCAAGAAATACTGCTCTGAACCCGTTACTTATTAACTTCTTTAATCCTCACAATCCAATGAATTTTGCAGTGTTCTCGTTTTACAGAGGAGGAGACTGAAGCAGAAGGATTAATTTGCTCAAGGTCACACACAAAGAATTGAGTGGTAAAATGATAAAATGTGAGTTTCTTTTAAATTCCTCACCTCCTAAATCAACTTTAAAGCCACAAGAAATTCTAGAAAAATAGCCAGCCCTTTTACCTGGGTCAAGGGACTGTCTCATTTCTGTTTTCACATTTTAAAGACATAGGAAGCTTTAGAAAGAGCCATTGCACCTGTTTTGTGCCCCTATTGGATACTCACGTTTCTTTTCTTTTTTTTAAATTTTCATTTCATTGTAGTTTCTAGAGTACTATTTGAGTGCAGCCTTTATTTTTGGGTGCCCAGAGGTATAAAGGGGCTTCCCTGGTGGCTCAAACAGTAAAGAATCTGCCTGAATGTCGGAGCCCTGGGTTTGATCCCTGGGTTGGGAAGATCCCCTGGAGGAGGGTGTGACAACCCACTCCAGTATTCTTGCCTGGAGAATCCCCATGGACGCAGGAGCCTGGTGGGCTACAATCCAAAGAGTCGCAAAGAGTTGGACATGACTGAGTGACTAAGCACACACACACACAGTTACAAATTCTGTAGTGATTATAGGTTTCATGGTAGGTTAAGTTTGTTTTCCTTAATAATGGAATTCTTGTATTCTCCAATACGTTAACATATCCCATGGTTTCCCAAGAAAGACGTGGCACTCTAAAGAGTTTCTCATGTTTATCTTCACTCCATCCCGATTCTTTGTGTTTGTAAGTGTGCATGTTGCAAATCTTAAAGGTTCTCTGGCAGTCACTCTGGAAAAAAATGGACTGAATGATCTCAATTAAAGTACTTACAAAGATTGATAAAATGTATGCTAACATGTGGATATTAAAACATCTTACTTTAGTAATTCATAAAATGGAAGAGAACAAATCTTTTAAATATACAGAAGAATATAGAAAGAAAAAAATCACAAAGTCTTTTGAGAATCCATGTTAATGTTGGGATTTTCCTGAAAAAATAATTTCCATGACATCACTGCTCTGCCGTTCTGCTAACATGTGAAGGAAAGCACTATCAAGCCACAACTCTTCATTTCTTTAATTTTATCTACATTCACTTTTCTTATTATCACTCTGTTCAAATAATATTTTGAAAATATGAAGTCCAGAGGACCAAACACTTCAGTTCATTTCAGTCGCTCAATCATTTCCGATTCTTTGTGACCCCATGAACTGCAGCACACCAGACCTCCCTGTCTATCACCAACTCCTGGAGTTCACTCAAACCCATGTCCATTGAGTCAGTGATGCCATCCAATCATATCATCCTCTGTTGTCCTCTTCTCCTGCCTTCAATCTTTCCCAGTCAGGATCCTTTCCAAAGAGTCAGCTCTTCACATCAGGTGGCCAAAGTATTGGAGTTTCAGCTTCAGCACAGTCCTTCCAATGAATATTCAGGACTGATTTCCTTTACGATAGACTGATTGGATCTCCTTGCAGTCCAAGGGACTCTCCGTTGAAACAGTGAGAGACATTATCTATTACCATCTATTTGCCATGAAGTGATGGGACCAGATGCCATGATTTAGCTTTCTGAATGTTGAGTTTTAAGCTAACTTTTTCATTCTCTTTCATTATCATCAAGAGGCTCTTTAGTTCTTCTTCACTTTTTCTGCCATAAGGATGGTGTCATCTGAATATCTGAGGTTACTGATATTTCTCCCAGCAATCTTGATTCCAGCTTATGCTTCATCCTAGCCCAGCATTTCTCATGATGTACTCTGCATGTAAGCTAAATAAGCAGGGTGACAATATACAGCCTTGATGTACTCCTTTCCTGATTTGGAACTGGTGTGTTGTTCCATGTCCAGTTCTAACTGGTGCTTCCTGACCTGCATACAAATTTCTCAGGAGGCAGATCAAGTGGTCTGGTATTCCCATCTCTTTAAGAATTTTCCACAGTTTGTTGTAATCCACACACTTAAAGGCTTTGGCATAGTCAAATGCTTAAGACTCTCTATTTTTTATTTCCTGGGCAAAATTAATAAAAAAGAAAAGATGGTAAATAACCTGTTTCTGTTTGTCTCCTCTTTGCCAAGCTTTATATTTCCTCTGACTCTGAAAAGAATATTAAAAAAAAAACAAAAAACAAAAAACTAACCTTCAAGGGAAAAATATGGTACTCGTTTAGCTGAATGAAGTCTCTTAATGATGATGAAATATATAATTTCCTCTCCTAATTTGTTTTTAATTCCATTCCTGTCAAATATTGCTAGTAGTAAAACTGAGGGTATTATGAAATTTTGATTAGTTTACTGTATTTCACATTAGACTTAAATTTCAGTAGATTTTTTATATACAGACTAAATAGATATTGGCGATGAATTTTATTTATGTAATGAATCTTCTTGCTATACCTGGTGATTGGTTCCATATGGTATTACCCCTGAAATAAAATGTTTCATTGTCACTGTAGCATCCTGTAGAGAATACATCTCTCCACCAAAGATATTGCAATCAGTTCAGTTCAGTTCAGTCACTCAGTTGTGTCCAACTCATTGTGACCCCCTGAACCGGTGTGCCAGGCTTCCCTGTCCATCAGCAACTCCCAGAGTTTACCCAAACTCATGTCCATTGAGTCAGTGATGCCATCCAACCATCTCATCCTCTGTCATCCCTTCTCCTCCTGCCCTCAATCTTTCACAGCATCAGGGTCTTTTCAAATGAGTCAGCTCTTTGCATCAGGTGGCCAAAGTATTGCAGTTTCAGCTTCAACATCAGTCCTTCCAATGAATACCCAGGGCTGATCTCCTTTAGAATGGACTGGTTTGATTTCCTTGCAGTCCAAGGGACTCTCAAAAGTCTTCTCCAATACCACCATTCAAAAGCATCAATTTTTCTGCACTCAGCTTTCTTTATAATCCCACTCTCATATCCGTACATGACTACTGGAAAAACCATAGCCTTGACTAGATGGACCTTTGTTGAGAAAGTAATGTCTCTGCTTTTTGATATGCTGTCTAGGTTGGTCATAACTTACCTTCCAAGGAGTAAGCATCTTTCATGGCTGCAGTCACCATCTGCAGTGATTTTGGAGCCCCCCAAAATAACTGTTTCCACTGTTTTCCCATCTATTTGCCATGAAGTGATGGGACTGGATGTCATGATCTTAGTTTTCTGAATGTTGAGCTTTAAGCCAATGTTTTCACTCTCCCTTTTCACTTTCATCAAGAGGCTCTTTAGTTCTTCACTTTCTGCCATAAGGGTGGTGTCATTTGCATATCTGAGGTTATTGATATTTCTCCCAGCAATCTTGATTCCAGCTTGTGCTTCTTCCAGTCCAGCGTTTTTCTTGATGTACTCTGCACATAAGTTAAATAAGCAAGGTGACAATATACAGCCTTGATGTACTCCTTTTCCTATTTGGAACCAATCTGTTGTTTCATGTCCAATCCTAACTGTTGCTTCCTAACCTGCATCAGGTTTCTCAAAAGGCAGGTCAGGTGATCTGGTATTCCCATTTCTTTCAGAATTTTCCACGGTTTATTGTGATCCACACAGTCAAAGTCTTTGGCATAGTCAGAGATTCCATTACTTGACCCCAAATTTGTGCACATTTTATTTCCATGTGCTTTGTTCCCCTGAGAGACTGTTTGACCTTTGTTTCTGAAGTTTCTGAAGAATGTGAAAAAGGTAAAGAAAGGAAAAGTAAAGTGTTTGTAGTTAGTGATCTTTGTTAAGTAATTCTAAGGGTTTCCCAGGTGGCACAGTGTTAAGGAATACACCTACCAATTCAGGAGATGCAAGAGAGGTGAGTTTGATCCCTGGGTCAGGAAGACCTCAGTAGGAAATGGCAACCCACTACAGTCTTCTTGCCTGGGAAATCCCACGGACAGAGAAGCCTGGTGGGCTACAATTGCAAAACAGTCGAACGTGGACACGACTTAGCGACTACATAGCAGCAGCAGCAGCAAGTATGTCTAAATGCAGCCAAGTTCTTGCCTCAGTGAGTTGAATGGAATGAAGGGAAGCCAAACTAATGTCTATGTGTGGTTTCAGTTTGACCAGGGCATTATTCATGCCAGTGAGCAGTGAAAGGTTTATTTCCTCAGAAGGTTTTAACAAAACATTATATGCCTTAGAGGCTGTCCCAGTGGTACCTTATAGAAACTTGGTCTAGGTCTTGTCTTGCTAAGAGAAAACTTCTGAAACTCACAATGAAAAGAGCATTTCATGTCTTTGTCCTGTTTGTATGTCTCAAGCCAATGTGCTGAATTGTCTTTCTTCTCAATGATATTCTTTTTGTCTTTACAAAAGAGCCTGCTTCTTTCCTTCCATGAAAGCAATTTTCCCTTCACTATTTTTCAGCATCACTGTAAATGTTACTTTGTTTAAATAGTTACACTTTGGTAATTTTCTGATACTTTTAAATGTATCCTTTACAGTTCATTTCTAAAGCTGTAAGTTAGATTTTAGTTGGTTAGCAAACTACCTCAAATATTAGTTGTTCAAAACAATAACTGATCACTATGCCTTGTGAGTCAATATATTTACTGATTTGGATCAGGTTCAGCTGACCTTGACTAGGTTCACTTAGGCGTGTGCAGTTACCTTGTGGTAGGGTTGGGGTTACCTCGTCTTGGGTGACCTTTGCTTGGTATACTCAGTTCACTTTCACACGATAATCACATCATTCCATAGTGTAGCCTGGAAACATTTTCATGTAGTGGCAGAGGTCCATGAGAGAAAGCTGGGTTGTGTAAGGATTAATTTTATACTCTGCTTGAATCAGGTTTGGTAACGTCTCACTAGCTGAAGTTTTCAAATGTCCAGACCCAGAATCAGTGATGGGTACTACCAAAGGCATGAATAGAGGTAGGCATGAGATATTATGCCCATGATTGCCTTCTACCACAAGCTTTATCTGACTAAAATAGAGATGCTAACAAAAGTAACATATAAAGCTAGTCACTGTAAGGAACATTAAAATATGGAAATAATGGAATAAACCTAAGGGAGTGGTGAAATAGAAGATGATACATCCATAGATAAAGACCATGTAGTCACTGAAAAAGCTTTTTGAATAATGTCAATGATGTAGGAAAATATTTTTAATAAAGTGAAGAAAATGCAACAGTGTATATTTAGGAAGGTCTAACAGTTTAAAACATTTATACATATGTACAGAAGTAGAAACAATAGAGAAGAATCACCAAATTACCCATTATTGGTGAGTAAAAAAATGTGTATTTTTTATTCTTTATTTCAAAATTTTCATAATAAGTATATAATATCAGTATTTTATAATCAGAAAACTATATAAAATAAACATCATAGAAATAGTAGCCTGTCATCCAAATTCCATGATGACATCTCAAATTCCCTCCCCCTGCTACACACACATGCCGTGTAATCTCTTCTCCTTGGGTGTTGAGGGGCTGTTCATTATAAATGTCACTTGCATGATGAGACTATGTTATATAACAAAAACTGAAGGGTTTCAAATATGTAATTAAGGTCTAAGTCACTTAATTTTGAGTTAATTAAAAGTGAGGTTATTATGGGTGGGTCTGAGCAAATCAGATGAGCCATTTAAAGGGATTGGCCCTTTCCGCAAAGAATGGATTTAAAGCATAGGAAAGATTCTCTTGCTGGTTTCGAAAAGGTAAGATTCCCCATTGTGAATATCATCTATATGGCTAGGGATTGATAGCATCCATTAGGAGATAGAAAAGATACTCCATTACTCTACAAAAGAGAACAGGGACCTAAGAGAACCTAAGAACTCTAAAAGAGACAACCCACAGCCCTAGGAAACTGAATTTCATGAACAACTGATGAACTTGGAAGAGAACCTAGGGCCTCAGAGAAGATTGCAGTACTGAATTGTGTTTGACATTGACTGGACTCCTGGCCCACAAAAACTGAGAGAATAAATGTACTTCATTTTAAGATGCTAAATTTGTGGTGATTTGTTATCTATCAATAGAAACGAATACATAGCCCTTTAGGGCCAGTACCTTTTTGCTTTTTCATTTCCTAGGCTTTCTAGATATTTGCTGCAAGTAAAAGAGTATCACTCAAAAATCATGTCATCATCATAGACACAGTTGACTAGCATTATTGCATAGCATTCATTCTTAAAATCTCTCAGAATCACAATTTAACCTCATTTGTTTGCCAAATGAGTTATCAAGTGAGTCACAAGACTCAGTTTGTACTACATGGACAGTCAGAACAGCAGAGTCATGAAATTTATGTGTCATCTGACTACTATCACAGATGTAGAATTTTATTGGGTGGATCAATCAATATTTCATTAAACAATATGTGATAGAGAATGTTTCTGAGGTCATAATCAGTAGCATAAATATTCAACAAATTTAGAGCCATGTAAACATTTTTCACTTGAATGATGTGAAAAACCATCACAATTGACAATAACAACCCAGAATTTGACAGTGTATAATACTCGGTGTTCCTTCTCTCTTCATTACCTTTGGCAGATAATTATCTTTTTCTCTAAGCCCCAGCTTAGTGTCCAATGAGTTTCAAGACAGTACCCTAGGCAACTATATCCAATTCATCTGATTTGGCCTGGGAAATAAAATCAATTTTCCCTTGAGAACATAGCATTTACTCCATGATTTAAATAGCCTAACTTCCTCTAATGAATTTCAACGATTGAAGACTAACTAGATAAAATCTGTTTCACCCATTTTCATTACAGCTTTAAAATGAGCTAATAGAATTTGTTATAATATGTTCAAACTGAGAGTGTTTATGAGAAAATGGCATAAAATGTATTATGTTGATTTTTTTTTCCTCGTGGTTTACCTAGTCCCAAAGTGACTGAATATCCTTATAGTTTAACAATGAATTAGGGCCTGGCCACAATCATGTTATCACAAGACTGACTCCAGATAAATTCTTCAGAGAAATCTCAGTGGCTCTTTATTCTTTTTACTTTTCCAATATTTTCTGTGCAGCGTTGGATACACTCTCATCTCACTTTATTCCCATATGAAGTAAGTGGTTTAGACTGCAGTGGTGATTCTCAAAGTATGGCTGAAGATCAGCAGCATCAGCATTGCCTCAGAAGTTGTTATAGGTGCAGTTTTTCTGACTTCACCTAAGACTTAATGAATCAGAAATTCTGAGATTAACACTGGGTAGTGATGTGAGTTTTAATTTGATGTCTGCCAGGTGAACTAGAGTATCTCTGAGAAACATATGATTTTTACTGCTTCTAGAAGTTTTAAGTTGTTGCAAACACACTTTTCACCTTTGGTTTGTCAGAGTCCCATTCTGTTCTTGGCTTAGCGAAACATGAGGATTTCTAGTTTAGGGAAGGGCCAAGGTCACTCCTCTTTGGGAATGGTGTCAGGTCTGAAGTGTTCATTTTAAAATCACAAGATTCCTTGCTTTTGACCTCAACACACTTTTCTTCTTCTCTACTTCCCAAAGGTCCTAGCCACCTATGTCTCCCATCTTGTTACTCTTACCTCAAGGAAACCACATTCCCAAAAGCAGGGTTCTTAGTTTTGATGTAAATTGAAAGCAGCCTTGCACTGTAGATAGATTTAACTTGTATATCAGAAATGCTTGCAAATTTATTGCTTATTGTCATTAAAAATAAAGCATAAAAAAAAAGAGGTTATTAGCTTTGGATTTAGACAAAACCAAGACTGAATTCAGATTCTATGATTTTAAATTGCATAGTGTTTTACAAGTTACCTGATATCTCTGTCTCTTCCCTTACATTCTATAAAAATAGAAATATTGGCAAGTATGAAATTAGACAACATGAATGCAATTATCTGGCATGCAGCAGGTGCTCAGTAAGTTGTACTTTGTTCTATTTCCCAGTCTCCACAATCAGGGATTAAATACCAGACAGTTCCATTTTCCAAAACCATTTGCTGCCTGAGCCTGCCTGTCCACATCTACAGTCCCTACATTCCAGCCATACAAACTTCTGCCTACTGGTTGGAGACTAACTTTATGACACCTTCATTTTCATTCATCATAGTACTCCTTTGAGTATTCTTCAACCTCCCCCTTTGCCAACAATGACCTCTGGCTGGTGGTGAACAGTCTAATCTGGGGGAGCATCTGAGGTAGCAATGATAACAACAATTTTAAATAATAATGAAATTACATTAGCACTTATTGAGAACTTACCATGTGTCATGTGCTCTACATGTAACAATAAATTGGTTTCTAAAAGCGACCTTTGCATGGATAGCATTATTGCCCCCATTTTATGGATAAGAAAACTGAAATACAGAGAAAATAAGTGAAAGTGAAGTTGCTTGGTCGTGTCTGACTCTTTGTGACTGTAGCCCACCAGGTCCTCCATCCATGGGATTCTCCAGGCAAGAATACTGGAATGGGTTGCCATTTCCTTCTCCAGGGGATCTTCCCAATCCAGGGATCAAACCCAGGTCTCCCACATTGCAGGCAGACGCTTTAACCTCTGAGCCACCACTGTCTCCAAATAGGAAAACTGAGTAATGACAGAGCTGGACTATAAGAAAGTAAATAAAATATAAGTTCTTGCAATTTAAATCTTCATGGAAAATGTAAAAATAACTAAGCATCTAAAGCAAAATATTTATAACAGCAATATGGCATTTTAATTCTTTTAACAAATATTAACAAAATCTACAATATGAGCATGCACAATGTAGGGTCAAGGGTGTAAGCAGGAGAGACAAGCTATTTTATATCATAGCTCTAATAATTTATAAACAGTAGGATTATATATTTCTGATATATTAAATAAGAAACCATAAGATAGTGGTAAGTCTTCTTAAAATATGAAGCAATATCTATTTGAGGTACAGGATGTGAGAGAACAGGATTGCACTGTATTTTACATAAAGTGGACAGAAAATGATTTTTGTGGAAGTTTTATTTACTCCATCGGATTTATACTTTTTGGAAGATTATTCAGACTATTGAGTAGATGTGTAGTAGAGACATCAGTTAGGAGACTGTTGGCCAGGTAAGGGATGAGTGAGGGTGATAACCCAGAAAATGTGAGGCCAAATATTCTCAAAATGTTTCCCTAACCAGCAATGTCAGGCCATACTCTGTTTGCTGAACCAAAAGCTCTGGGAATGAATCCCAAAATTCTGTTTTAAGAAATTGCCCAGGAAATTCTGATGAATGCTAAAATCTGAAAGCCACTAGTTAGAAGAAGAGGTGACAAGATAAGAAGATGGCAAATAAGCCACAGAAAAGAATCAGGATGATTAACTTTGAGTTTTGCTTGCTTATTTTTAGAGGAAAGAGTAAGCAACAGACTTTACTCACTCCAGAAGATTAAGGAAGATGAGAGAAGTTTCTCTTTGCAATTAGAAAACTGCAGAATCAGCGTTGGGGATCAAGCTAACAGTTTCCCAGCCATTTCTGCAACTCCAGCTTTGGTGTACTGCTCTTCTACTTGACTGCTCTTTCTTATTTTCCTCGTCTCTTCTCTTTTTTGGTGTGCTATCTCTATTTCCAATTTTCATTTATTTGTAAAGTTTAACAATTTTCTTCCTCCTTAGCTCATCCAATCTATGAGCTAAAAGCCAAAAGCCTAACTAACCTTTTTTCCTTTGTATAATTTTCTAAACAAATGCAGTTCTTGTTCAATGAAGAATTCTGGATTAGCTATTGAGAAAAAAAAATTTTTTCACCCCCACTGGCTGAAAAGGTCAGTTTTTGCTTTCAAAAAGACTTGAAAATATCTTAAGAATAATTTCAGTAACTATTAGAATATTTAGAAAAATTGAAATTAAAAATTAAAACCATGTTTAAATGTTCCCAAAGACATTCTTTAACAATATTAAAATTACTAGCAGCCTTGATGGATTTTCATATGCATTTGGTTGAGACTTCAAAGAGTATAATTTCAATTTAGAAAATTTATTGCTAATCAAATGAGTTTTTATGAATATCCTCTCAAAGTCTTACACCAAAACAACAGTGATCCCACTCCAAGTTTGTAAAAATTATCTTTTGAATTTTGATGTCAATTAGTACTTATTCTTTAAAATCTGACACAGAATTGAACTGACAGCTTAATAATTTATTATTAATATTGCAACAGCATTGTACCTCTTTTTGATATTGATGTGATAGCACTGTACAACAAAATTCTTTTATTTTAGAACTGTATTCTTTTATAAGAATGCTGTTCTGTTAATCATAAGTGTGGCAGCTCACTGCTTGGATTGCAACATGAAATGTAATTTGTTAACATCTGTTTCAGGCGGATCTGAGACAGGGAGTTCAGTATTTATTAATGCTTTCTCCATTTTCGGCTTAGGGAAAGCTGAATTAAATACAGTAAAACTTGTGACACTCTCTTCACGTTCATTTCTTTGAGGCATAAAAAGAAGTCTCTATCATCTCAAATAGACTAAAATAAAGATCAACTTCTGCAAGCTGACATTTTGGTGCTTTTTCATCCTCTAGAGAATTGCCCTTATAATTAAGTGCTAAGGCACGGCCCGGCGTTTGGACAGTAAGATGGATTGCATGCAATTCTGATTCTGCATAGTCCAGACCAGATGACTGAGTTGAATTAGATTAACTAATATGAGACTGGTTCCAAGTTGTGAAAGAGTATCTCAAGGCTAACATTGTCACCCTGCTTATTTAACTTATATGCAGAGTACATCATACAAAATGCCAGGCTGGATGAAGCACAAGCTGGAATCAAGATTGCTGGGAGAAATATCAATAACTTCAGATATGCAGATGACACCATCCTTATGGCAGAAAGTGAAGAGGAGATAAAAAGCCTCTTGATGAAAGTGAAAATGGAGAGTGAAAAAAGTAGCTTAAAGATCAACATTCAGAAAACTAAGAACATGGCATCTGGTCCCATCACTTCATGGAAAATAGATGGAGAAATACTGGAAACAGTGAAAGACTTTATTTTGGGGGGCTCCAAAATCACTGCAGATGGTGACTGCAGCCATGAAATTAAAAGAAGCTTGCTTCTTGGAAGAAAAGCTATGATCAAGCTACATAGCATATTAAAAAGCAGAGATATTACTTTGTCAACAAAGGTCCATCTAGTCAAAGCTGTGGTTTTTCCAGTGGTCATGTATGGATGCAAGAGTTGGACTATAAAGAAAGCTGAATATCAAAGAACTGATGCTTCTGTACTGTGATGTTGGAGAAGACTCTTGAGAGTCTCTTGTACTGCATGGAGATCCAACCAGTCTCTCCTAAAGGAAATCAGTCCTGAATATTCATTGGAAGGACTGATGCTAAAGCTGAAATTCCAATACTTTGGCCCCCTGATGTGAAGAATTGACTCACTAGAAAAGACCCTGATGTTGGGAATGATTGAAGGCAAGAGGAGAAGGGGACAACAGAGGATGAGATGGTTGGATGGCATCACTGAATCCATGGACATGAGTTTGAGTAAGATCTGGGAGTTGGTGATGGACAGGGAAGTCTGATGTGCTGCAACCCACGGGTTCACATAGAGTCAGACACCACTTAGCAACTGGACTGAACTGATGCCTCACATATCTCTTCATATTTATTTCCATGCCACATTGAACACAGTCACTTGTCCATTAATTTCTCAATAAATAACTGTTAGATCAAAATGAGCCTGTCAAAAATGATGAAGATTCTTAGATTTGCCCAATTTCTCAGCTAATGAAATACCTTGCCCCAGTTTCATAGATGCTGGCAGAAGGCAAGAGACCTACGGGATAGAGACAAAGGCCTTTTTGACTTACTCTTGGGCATGAACTTCATGTTTTCATCAGGCACTCCTGCCTCCGAAGGTCTATGGAGTCCATAAGAAATAGCCCAGGAGGATGCTGCACAATGAGTCTGCATCATAGGTATGGAATCCCAAGCTTACGTTTTTTCCAGTCTTATTGGAAGGAGGAAGATGTTATCTATATTTTCCTGGTCAATAAAGAAACGTGTTCACCACTTACAGGGTTCACAACTTACAGGTTACTTACTGTATAAACACTCTTGAAAAGACAGCATAGGCTGAAATTGTCATACACTGTATGAAAATACTATGGAGAATCACCTCCTCACCATCCACACCCTCCCAAAAAAATCAGAAACATCTACTGGAGCATAGTAGCTATTTCTTAAACTCAGTGAAAGGGCATTTTGAATATCCTTTACACTTAAAGTGTAATTATGTTTTCTTATAATATAATTTTTGTTTTCTATAGATTTCATCCTCAAATATTTACAGCTTGAGACAAAAATTGGTTCATACTCTATAATTAAGGACCATTGAATCTGGCACATTATCCTACTTTAAAATCATGTTGCAAATCACATACTATTAATCTCCATGGAGATAGCTGAGCTGCCAGTCACCTCTTAAGTCCACCAAAAAAAAAAAAAAAAAATTGGTGGAATGTGTGAAAAAAATCAGAGCATTTGGAAATACACAAAAAGATTCATTTAGTTGAATTGACTTGCATATTTCCAGCAACACTGAGTGGAAATAGAAGTTCATATGCCAGTACTATATGTTTTGGTTCAGTATGTGAAAGTTTGTTTCTTTGCAGCAATACAAATCAGACCGAATATCAATTCATTCCTTTTTTTGTTATTTCTTTATTTCCTCCAAGCTACTCTTGTATATTCTATTTGGATATTTAAATCATGTTAAAGTTTCATTGCCTAATATTTCATTTCCGTTACAGTCCCCAAGGTTCATCAATTTTAAAGATGGATTACAAATCTATATCAAGTTGTTCCTGGGAGACATAGTGACCAAAATAGCTTACTTGATATGTACATCCAATTTCACTCTTTCTCTGTGCTGAATTTTATAACCAGGGTATTCCAAATGGATAAAAGCAATATGGAACTTGTAGTGAATGTTTGTAGAAATAAACTTTTTTGAATACATGTTTGATAGTTAAGTGTTAGGAATGAGGTAAAAGAGCAATGAAAAGCACATTTCTAAAAAACCCAAACTGTGAAAAATGTTGATATACAAGCAAAGTCTGCATATAATTGCCAGCAGTTTGAATCTGAGTGGTTTTTTTTTTAAATACAGATTTATATAGAGAACATCAACTAATTTCATGATTCTAGAGGAAATCTGTGTGTGAAGGAAAATGATAAAATGAATAAACCCTAAAATAAAAGTTCATCTGCCTGTGTGACATGGTCATATATGTTATTTTGTTTTGTCTTTATGTCAGTTTTTCTTTTATGTGCAAGTTATAATGGAAACCTTTATTTTATAGCTACTAAAATGGATTCATAGAGTTTATGTGCTTTTCCAAGGCTGCAGAGTTATTAAGTAATAGTGTTCTTACTGGAGGTCCACATTTCCTGTCCAACTTATTTTCACTGTATTACAAATTAACTTTTCAGTAATAACATTTATTCTTCTTAAACATTCAATAGGTGTCTGCCACTATGTAAGACATTTGCTTGGTCTAGCTCATTTAATTTTCATAATATCTTTATCAGACAAGGTCATTTATTATATTTGATTATATCCAGTTTGTATTAATGAATTTTACAAAGCTACAGAGAGAGTAAAATGTTAACACCAGACTCAAACCCTATGAATTTCAGAATCAGAAATCATCATTGAAATGCAATCTGAAAAATTAAATAGATCAACAACCTCTCAATCACACATATACATATCACATGCTAGGGATTTTGAACTACTCATGTCAAAAATACATATATTTTTAAGACTCCATCAACCACTTAAACTTCGGTAGAAACTCATTAACAATGTAAATTCAAACATGCTCTTTTTAGCCAAAGGTTAAACCTTGGAGGAAAATGTCAACAAAGAATCCTGTTGATTAATAATATTTGTAATGCATAGTGAATAAAGTATCATCAAGCAAAGCAAGGCATCTCTTTCAAAAGTCATTTTGAAATATGTTATGAGGTGAAATATTTTCATTTCAACTGCAGAATTAACATTACATTCACTTTGTAAAACAGCATCCAATACTCATTTGATCTGGCTGGTGATTCAGAGGCAGGAGCTAAGCCTAGGCTCTATTTATTATTCTCTGCAAATTTCATATTACTTTGTGATACTCTGGAAACAAAACAATTATTATTCATCTCCCACAGGGAAAGCCAAGTTGTATATAATGCTGTAGCCAGTCAGCTCTGTTTCTACAGCAGTGTTATATAAGGAGAAGAGGTTTCTTGCAATTTTGTCAAGGAAAGAAAAACAATCAGAATGCATTCAAGTTCAAAATCCTTCAAATCTGTCCCACCAGCATCTATTACATCTTGATATCACATTTTAATGCAGTAGGAATTCAGAGAAAATTAGCCTGTCCTGCTAAAAAAAGAAAAATACTACAGAAAGATTCTTTGTTTTAGCTTTGCCTTTTCAGAAATAGATAAGATATAATACAGTATTTACAAAAAGCTGTATCAGAAAGACTGAGACATTAGGTCAAATTTATGATTAAAGAAATAGATAAAAATGAATTTTCTATGGTTCTATATGAATTTTAAAATTTGAACTATTGAATTATATGTATGATAATATTAACTGTACCCAGGACATTCCTATACATTTTTTGTGATAAAGAAGTTACATTTTATGAGAAAAGGAGAAGAAACACCCAATGGCCCTTTTCCCAATTTATTCTTTGGACCAAGCTTTCACCAAATCAGTTACATGGAAGTCATTACACATTCTTACTTAATGATGTTTAAATCTACGTGTTGATGAATCTAGTGACAATTTTCACAGTATTCCAGTAGATGTGATATAGGTAGAAACATTTTTCATTCTTCTATATGAATGAATTTATAGTAAAATATTAAGTAAATAAATTTTATTTATTGTTCTTCTTTCTTGTATTCCTAGATGACAAACAGAATAATCTCTTAATTTAACTATTTTTACTTATAATAAGATGTTAAATGAATTATTTTATAGTGCAATTAAAACATTCTAATTTTTGAGTCATGCCAGTTTCAATAGTTTCATCTGGTTTAGTCATATCTAATTGTAGGTATGATTATTTGAGTATATACCTTAGTAGAACTAATTTTTTCCAATGGTAATAAAATTTTTTCCAACTGTAATAAAATTTTTCCAACTATAATAAATTATGTGTTTTGTCAAGAAATGCAACAATATTTGTAAAATATGACTATAGGTAGAGCATTCATGATAAACTTCCATTTATTAGGCCACAAAAGACCCAACCCCTAAAATATTCTAAAAATAGGAATAGTTGATCATGTTCTCTGATCACAATGTAATGAAACTATACATCTGAAAAATACAGAAAAAAAAATTTCCTGTTCATCTATTGTTGTTGTTCAGTCTCTAAGTTGCCTCTGACTCTTTGCGACCCCATGGGCTGCAGCACGCCAGGCTTCACTGTTCTTCACCATCTCCATGAGCTTGCTCAAACTCTTGTCCATTTTCTGTGATGCTATCCAACCATCTCATCTTCTGTCACCTCCTTCTTCTCCTGCCCTCGATCCTTCCCAGCATCAGGGTCTTTTCCAATGAGTCAGCTCTTTGCATCAGGTGGCCAAAGTATTGGAGCTTAAGTTTCAGCATCTGTCCTTCCAATGAATATTCAGGGTTGATTCCAATTAAGATTGGCTGTTTTGATCTCCTTGCAGTCCAAGGGACTCTCAAGAATCTTCTGCAGCACCACAATTTGAAAGCATCAATTCTTTGGCATTTGGCCTTCTTTATGGCCCAACTCTCATATCTGTACATGACCACTGAGGAGGGAATGGCACATCACTCCAGTATTCTTGCTTTGTGAACTCCATAAACAGTATGAAAAGGCAGAAAGATATGACACCAGAAGATGAGCCTCCCAGATCAGAAGGTGTACAATATGCTACCAGGGAAGAGTGGAGAAATAGCTCCAGAAAGAATGTAGAGGCTGGGCCAGAGCAGAAATGATGCTCAGTTGTGGGTATGTCTGGTGGTGAAAGTAAAGTCCATGCTATAAAGAGCAATATAGCATAGGTACCTGGAATGTTAGGTCCTTCACTCAAGGTGTATTGGATGTGGTTCAGCAGATGACAAGAGTGAATATCTACATTTTAGGAATCAGTAAACTAAAATGGATAGAAATAGGTGAATTTAATTCAAATGACCATTATATCTACTACCATGGCCAAGAAAGCCTTAGAGAAAATGGAGAGAAGCCCTCAGAGTCAACAAAAGAATAAGAAATACAGTAGTTGGGTGCAACTTCAAAAATGACAGAATGATCTCGGTTCATTCCCAAGGCAAACTATCCAACATCATAGTAATCCACGTCTACGTCCCAACCACTAATACCAAAGAACCTGAAATTGAATGGTTCTATGAAGACCTTCTAGAACTAATACCAAAAGAAGATATCCTTTTCATCCTAGGAGATTGGAATGCAAAAGTAAGAAGTCAAGAGATACCTGAAGTAACAGGCATATTTGGCCTTGGAGTACAAAATGAAGCAGAGCAAAGGCTGTGCATCTATAAATTCTATCAAAACAAATCATGAAAATATCTCCTAAGCAACTCAGATGCTACAGAGAATGCTCAGTCACAAATTCACACTCTTTAAAGACAATCACAGTTGAAGCCTGACGTTCAAAAGTGTATGGACAGCTAAATAAATCTCAGAAGAAATGCGTCATTTCATACATAGACCCACAAAAAAGAAAAGAAGGAAAAGTAACTCAGACATTTAAGATACAGTGATAGGAAAGGAAAATTAAAGATAATGATGGGAAAGCATAATGAAGAAAATGGCAATGCTAAAGCAAGTAATAATGAGGTAGAAAAATGCAAAGGAGAAACAAGAGAGAACAATTCCTTGTCCTTATTCAGTTCTCAGTTTGAAGAGATGTTGTCTGCTGCCTTATCTTGCGAATATAAGAGAAAATTCTGAAGACCAACGAGGTTGGCAGTGCAGAAAGATAAAAGACTCTGGCATCTTCATTTATTGAATACACATTTATTGAGTAGTTACTCTGCTGTGGATATGATTCAGTCTTGGAAAAAAAATTATAAAAAATTTTGTCCTCATGGTGTTTATATTCCAGTAACATTAGGGAAGATCAAGCAGGAGCAGCAACAACAAAAGACTTAGTAAAGCAAAGTCTATACTATCCAGAGATCTCTGGGCAGCGGGGCTGGAGGGTGGAGCAGAGTAAGAAGTTTCATCAGGAAGCTGTGGATGGTTATGATTTTAAATAGGTTGACCATGGTACATCTCATTGGGAAGGCGATTTTTAAGGGGATAGAAAGGAGGTTCGGTTCAGTTCAGTTGCTCAGCCATACGTGACTCTTTGTGAAAGCACGGACTGCAGCACGCCAGGCTTCCCTGTCCATCACCAGTGCTCAAAGCTTGCTCAAACTCATGTCCATCGAGTCAGTGATGCCATCCAACCATCTCATCCTCTGTCATCCACTTCTCCTCTCGCTTTTAATCTTTCCCAGCATCAGGGTCTTTTCCAATGAGTCAGTTCTTCACATCAGGTTGCCAGGTATTGGAGTTTTAGCTTCAGCTTCAGTCCTTCCAGTGAATATTTAGGATCTATTTCCTAGCAGGTAAAGACACTGTCTACCCAAAGCCTCATGGGAAGTATTTACTATGAAACTAGCAATACGATCACGTGGTCACAAGTTTTTGTAAAAATTTCAAAAATTAGATTTTTGCTAGCTTCAGTTGGATAAGTTCACTCACTGTCTCTTAATTTTAAATTCCCCTCCAGTATACCCCTATTTTTATATGGTTGTGTCCAGGTGACACAGGCATTTTTGGAAAACCACTAAATAGAAGGTGAACAGAAGGTACATTTAAAATGATTTCATATGAAATGATTTTCTTGGTATATACTCAGTGACTTCCACTTATGATTATGTTGTGGCTAGCCACACCTTCATAGGAATAACTTCCAATAAATAATTCTGTGGCTCATGGAGCTGATACTTTATGAGTTATAACCTAAAGGTGAAAGACCAGAGACAATATAATGTTATTAATTACAGTGCCCAAAATAATATTGTCTTATTACTGCAGCATCTAGAATTTTTCATATTTGTGGTATTTTTCACCTTCTTAGGAATTATAGTTCTTTTATTAATTCTAACAAATATTTACTTTTACCGTATTTTATGTTAATAATGTATTGTTTTCCTTTAGAGGATTCCAAATTTTATTTGTTTACACATAACTTAAAATTGCCTCTAAAAATAGGTGCATGTCTGATGTTTCTGTGGCAGTAGGAGGGTCACAAAAGTATACTACAAGAGTTTTTTGAGCACAGTGAACAAAGGGAAGGGACATAGTAAGAGATTAACTCAGAGTGGCTTTACATGTCCACTCATACAGGCAGTCAAACAGAAATATACTGCCAGACATATATAACTTTACAGTTTAAAGTAGCCACATAAAAAAATAAAATAAAAGCAAATTAACTTAGCAATGTATTTTATTTAATCCAACCCGTGCAGAATAATATCTTATAAAATATCTCACATTATTATCTTAATGTAATCAACATATAAGCTATTAATGAGATATTTTGCATTCTTTTTTGTCATACTAATTTTCTCAAATCCAAAGTACATTTTATACTTAAAAGGGAACCATCATTTGAAGCAGGCACATTAAAAGTTATCAATCGCTGTACATGGCTAGTGGCTGCTGAAACAGGCAGCACAGCATTAGAACATTGTAATTTTAAATTAAATAGGCAGAGAGTGGAGGACTGTCAGCAGAGATGTGGTGTGATCTGATTTACGGTATGAAAGGATCACTCTAAGTTAAGAATAGACTGTAGAGACATGTACTAGAGAAACAGATTAGGAGGCTATTGCAATAATTCAGCAGGAGAGGATGGTATTTTAGGTCAAGATGATAATGGATCTAGTAAAATATAGTCAGATTTTGTGTTTCAAAGGTTAATACATCAGGATTTGCTGATGAATAAAATGAGAGAAAGAGTAAAAATGTTATGAAACCTAGACATATGATAATCCTATTTATTGAGATAAGGAAGATTTTAATGAAAACAGCTTAAGGATTTTGTTTGTTTATTTTTGCGTGTTTTTTTTTTTTTTTTAGTGATTTGTTGAGTCAATAAACCAACTAAACTTAACTCTTTATGTGAAATTATAAATCTCTTTATTTTGTAAATCATTTTGAGTTGTGTTACTCTCTTTTACAGCTGAAGGGTGAATGCACATATTATTAAAGGTGGTGATAAGTTTGCATTTCATTTTCTATATTTTTTATAACCCTATACCCCAATAAACAATACGTAAACCTCATAAGTTAAAGAAGAAAATTTGGATAATGACTGATACTGAATGCTGTGTAAATAAGATGACTATATGCTTATTTATACTTGGGCAAGGCTAATTTATACCTGCTTTCTCAGTATAATTATTGATAGCAGTCCCTTTCATTCTCAAAACTCCTGATTTGTATAATAAGTTACATACTTGCTGTATATCACCTATTACAACAATACTGTCATAGTACAAACTACCCCCAAACTTAGTGGCTTAAAATAACAACTATTTATTGCTTTTCATCTTGTCATGAATACAGGATTAGTTGAATGGATGTTTATCGAGCCAGTCTTGATGCTCTTGGCTAGACTTATCTTTCTGAGGTCTACTGGCAACTTGGTTGGTACCTGACTGGTCCAGCATGAGCTCAGCTGAGATGACTTGTTTCTTTCACTTGATCTTTCCTCTTCCCTAAGCCTGTTTTCATGGTAGATTCAGAGTTTCAAGGGGATAAATAAAAGTTGTATAAGCTCAAATCTAGCACACCATCACTCACAATATCTTGTGTGTGCCATGGCTGAGTTGTGTCCGACTCTTTGTGCCCACGTGGACTGTAGCTCGCTAGACTCTTCTGTCCATGGGATTCCCCAGGCAAGAGTACTGGAGTGGGTTGTCATTTTCTCCTTTAGGGGATCTTTCTGACCCTGGGATTCAACTCATGTCACCTATGTCTCCTGTATTGCAGGGTGATGCTTTATCCACTGAGCCATCGGAGTATACTACTATTATCTTCTGTTAGCTAAACACAATCTCAAGGCTGGCTCAGTATCTATGAGGGATAAAACAGCTAAGGTACAGGGAAAAAGTTGTTAGATAAAGTCTGGTTATTAGTTGGGTGTGTCAATGTGATCTACCAGTTCTATGTATGTATGTGTATAAGTAAGTATGCATGTATAAATATATCAAATACTTTATATATATATGCATACATGTATAAAATATTTGATATTTTCCTCTTCCTTAAGTTCCCTTTTCTCTAGTCAAGTATAAATGTATTTTCAAAATTATTAAAAATTTTACACATTTAGTATATATATTTGTATATTTCATAAATACTTTATATTCTGCAGTCTCTACAGTGGACTCACTAAAATACATTTGTCACACTACTTATTCAATATTCATTTCCTTTACATGTTTCTCCATGATATATTTTCATGAAAACTTACAAATTCCCCTAAATTCATTTTATTTGATAAAGATGAAATTATATTTTTGTTTGCTTCTTCTTAAAATGTGTTTTTCCCTCCTTCATAAGTAAGTTTGCCAGGGAAATATCAGACAAGACACAATCATCTAACAAAGCTTACCAGAAAGATGATTTGTATTTTAAAATTCAAACAATTATTTCTTTGGAAACTACTGTATGCCCTTTATGAAATACATAACATTTTTGATAATTATAAAAATGTATTTTTGAAAATGTGTTTTAATTTTTTCCATGAAATAAAATTTTATAAACTTTCCCAAAGTAAATATAGAAGAAAAAAAATGAGGTTTCTCTTTATTTCCTTTCAGCTTTAGCAATGTCTGTTAAACAGAGTATATTTTCATTGATTTTAAATATTAACAATTATTCATTTACTCTACATTTTATAGTAAATGATCCAATAAGCTCTTATATAGTTATGGGAAAACCATGAAAACATGAAAATATATGTATTCAGGGGGAATAACCACTTGGTACGTGCCAGTAATCCTTTAGCATAGTAAATGGAGGAATGGAACAAACATATATTTGGTTTATTTGGTTTTTTCTATGTGTAAGAGGTCCACACAAGGAAATGTCTATATTGTTTGTCTATTCCTCTATAATGAAGCCATCTGTAACAAAGAACAAAAAGTTGGGTCAAAATGAATCAGTTGTTGCTACTATCTTAGTTATCCAAGCCATGTTACAAAAATATATCTGGTGAAAATCATAATAACCAAGTAAAAATATGATATTCTTCAGTTCTTCATATAAAGAATTTGATATTACCTAGAAATATGATAAAATGGTATTTTATAACAAGTAAAATTTGCCTCTCAAGAGCAAAATAGATAACCTACTTGTCATTGTTGACATTCTAGTTATACAAGTGCTTATCTCTTACAAACCTAATTATCTGATTATCAAAACTACAACTGTATTCTGTTAGTGTAGTTTATTCCAGAAACAAGCTCTTTGCTTGTGATATTCAAATGAGAAAAACAGAGATCTAAATAGGAAAGTATCTATAAAATCAAAATGCAATGGCTCACAAATATCTATTATTATGTGAACTTTTCTAGAGAGATTGTCATGGCCCAAGATTTTGGAATTAATATTTCATGAAAATAATCATATTCATTCTCTTAGGTCTTAGAAAAGCCATCCATGGTAATATTAAATCATATGTCTTCTTATTCTGCTGATTATCTGCTATGTCTGTCTATTATTGTATGTGTGTGTGTTTCTTCTCTGTGTAGGAGTTCAAAGTCTCTTAGATCATTTGAAATAAGTACAAGCCCAAGTTTTCATATCACTTAGTTGTCCCATAATGAGTTTACTTTCTAAGTTTAAGCTCTGGTAACTAATAGACAGTTACTTTTCATATTAATATCTTGATTCTCTGTGGGTTTTTTCCCCCTAATATTAGGGAATTACTGTTCATTTTTTGAGGTACGTAATGGTATTATGGCTGTTTTTGTCAGATGCATGCTTACATGTTTAGGGGTGAAATGCCTGTGAGTTACTTTTCAATCGTTCAGTAAAACATATGGCATATTAATTTTTAAATTATGGATATCTGGTTTGTTTTATTATTCTTCAAGTTTTCTGTATATTTGAATATTTTCATAATAAAATGTTTTGGGAAATAGGACTATTTGCTTAAAAAAATAAAACCTTGAAAGCATGGTTCCAACTACTCATCATATGTAAAAATGATAGAAAATTTTTACAATAGAAAAAAAAAATTCTATTTGTAAAAATAGAAAACAGAGAGATACAAGATATTTAGCAATGTACTTTCCCCTGGTCTTGAATTCTGTATCTTTCTCAGAGTTTGGAAGAATGTTTTTCTCAGCAATTATTTGACTTTCAGTTCCAGCAGAATAATTGCCCAGCTGACTTCAGGCCAAATGATCTAATGAAGATCAAGTAAATGCCTGTTGTTGTAACCCCCAAGTTTTAAGATGGTTTTTCCTACAAAAGTAGATAATTGCTAGGTCCTCACCGCAGAATATTTGAATTGTATTTGGCAGGAGCATTTTTAAAGTTCTTCAAATGATTCTAATATGGAGCTAATGTTGAGATCAATAGCCTTAGAAAATTGAGAGATTTATCCATAGAAACACTAAATTAAAATATTTGAAAAAGTTTACTTTTCAAAATTAGGAAGTACATAGCTTATTATATAATAAATGGCTTTAGGGACCTATTTCTGAATGAAAGCCTTTATATTAAGTTTAGATTTTTGAATAAAATAATAGAATTGTTATTTATATGTGAACAATTTTAGAAAAGGATTTAGTGAGTTGACTAAGAACAAACTTGTTCACAATGAAGTAAGTTGCTTATTTGATATTCCATTAAATTAGTAGGTAGTGATTTTTTAAATTACTAGGTTTTGTTAAATTATTTGATATGGTAACATTTTATTAAATTATTAGATGATTTTGGACAAATCATTTGCCTTTCTTTTTGGAGGATAGGGCATTGAATATCTTTCTTTTACTATCAATTCAATCCTTGATTATCTTTTCCTAAATTTTTTGTTTGTTTTCATGTGCCTTTTCTTTCTTTGTTTTTTTTTCTTTAACTTTTAAAAATTTTAGCATAGTTAATTTACAATGCTGTCTTAGTTTAAGGTATATAGCAAAGTGATTCAGTTACATGCACATACATACACACATAATTTTTTTCAGAATTTTCCCCCTTATAGGTTATTACAATACATTGAATGTAGTTCCCTGTACTATACAGTAGGTCTTTATTGTCATCTTTTTTATATATAGTGGTGTGAATTGGCACCCCACTCCAGTACTCTTGCCTGGAAAATCCCATGGGCGGAGGAGCCTGCTAGGCTGCAGTCCATGGGGTCGCTAAGAGTCGGGCCGGACTGAGTGACTTCACTTTTATTTCTCACTTTCATGCATTGGAGAAGGAAATGGCAACCCACTCCAGTGTTCTTGCCTGGAGAATCCCAGGGACGGGGGAGCCTGGTGGGCTGCTGTCTTTGGGGTTGCACAGAGTCGGACACGACTGAAGCGACTTAGCAGCAGCAGCAGCAGCAGCAGTGTATTTTCAATCCCAAACTCCTAATTTACCCCTCTCCCCTATATCCTCTTTGGTAACTGTAAGTTTGTTTTCTATGTCTGTGAGTTCATTTCTGTTTTATAAATGTTTATTTATATGCATTTTTAGACTCCACCTATCTGATATCACAAGCTCTTTGTCTTTTATCGGTCTTACTTCACTTTGTCTGATCATCTCTAGGTCCATCTATGTTGCTACAAATGGCATCATGTCATTTTTCGTGACTGAGAAGTATTCTACTCTCTCTCTATATGTACCACATCTTCTTTATCCATTCACCTGTCAGTGGACATCTAAGCTTCTTTTATGTCTTCACTGCTTTAATAACACTGTAATGAACATTGAGGTGTATGTGTCTTTCCTCCAGATATCTGCCCAGGAGTGGGATGGAAGGATCATATGGCAACTCTAGTTTTAGTTTTAAACTGTTTGTTTCTATACTGTTCTCTGTATGTTCTCCAAATTGTACTAATTTACAATTCCACCAACAATGTAGGGGGTTTTCCTTTACACTATGCCCTCTCCAAAACTATGTTGAATAAAAGCAAGAGTAGATACCCTTGTATTGTTCCAGATGTTAGACAAAGTGCCATATTGATTTGCAGATATTAAAAAATTCTTTTATCCCTGGGATAAATCCCACATGATGATGGAGTATGATCCTTTAAGTGTACTGTTGCATTCAATTTGGTAGTATGTTGTTGAGGATTTTTGCATCTATATTCGTCAGCGATATTGGCCTATAATTTTCTTTGTTGTGTGATATCTTTGGCTGGTTCTCATATCAGGGTGATAGAGTGACTGCATACAATGAATTTGGAAGTATTCCTTCCTCTGTATTTTTTTATATTTTCAGAAAGATAAGTGTTAACTCTTTAAATATTTACCTATGAAGCCATCTGAGTCATGCCTTGGGGCATGATAAGCAGCTTGGTCTGGCCCAAGCTCCTAGGAAATTATTGCTTTTGCCCTTGGTCCTGGTGCATGTGAGTGTCTGAGTATGCCCTTCAAGAGTGAAGTCTCTATTTCTTCCAGTTTTGGGGCGCTGCCCCACCTGAGGCATTTGGAATTTAATCATATCAACAGTCCACCTCTCCTACCAGTTTTGTGGTTCTTTCTTTATGTCTTTAGTTGTGGAAGATCTTCTCTAGTAGGTTTCAGATTTTTTTTTTTCTTAGCAAGGGTTCCTCTGCAGATTGTTGTGATTTTGGTGTGCTCATGGGAGGAGGTAAACTTAAGGTCCTTCCCTGCCATCTTGGCTGCTCTCTTGCTTTCTTTAATAAAACATTTTCTTAGAGTCTCTTAGTCTATCCCAGTGGACAAGATACAGAAAAGTTGCAATAAATGGAAAATGCTTTTAATTAGCTTGTGGAATTATTATCAGTTGAAACACTGTGCAAGTTTAATATCATTGATCCCATCTTATTCAGTAAGTTTTTAAAAAATCATGTTAAAGACGAATAATAACTTATTAGATTTTGTTAACACTGATACAAAAACATATGAGGAAGTAGAATCAAAATTCAAAAATTTCTTCATTGAATATACATATACATGTATATATATATATATATATTTTATCATCTTTCTCAGAGAATTTGTCTATAGTCCCTTACTTTGTTAATTAGAATGCCCAATCTTAGATTAAAATTAGAATTACTAACTTAATTGAAAGCTAAGGCTTTTTCAGTCCTTGATTTCAGCGTGCTCCAGATATGAAGTCAGCAGGTATGAATTAGGAGAGTGTGATCACCTTCCTTTTTCTTCATTTAGGCTTTTCCTCTGGTCCCGTCAAACACCTTCCTAACTTCTGTTTTTGGCCCTTTCAGGTTTGGCAACTTGGAAAGGAGAGAGAAGAGAGAGAGAGAGAGAGAGAGAGAGAGAGAGAGAAAAGAATCCTCCTGACATAGTAAGTACAGGATGCATTGTCCCGCATTGTTTGACACTGACTTATTTTCCCATGAATATTTGCCATAGATAGGTCAGGAGACCCCATACCCTCAGCAAAAGGAATCTGTCTTCTGCTGTTCACTAAGCAAGGATCAAGAGGTTCTATTTTGTTTGTTACTTTCTCCATTATTTCTTGTATCCTAGTGATATCATCATTTCTTTCTACTAAGGTTTTATGCCTCCCTATGAAATCCCCTTTGACAAGACCTGACAAATATAACTTTTCTCTTATATGAATAGCTCACAGCAACTCCATGAGAAGCATTTAATAATCCCTGTTGGGAGAATTTTTTAAGTTTATGCACCCCCATCTCCACACAGTTACTGCTCTTTTGTTCCATGATGAAAGCAGCTAGCACATATATCTTTAACTCACCAGACCTCCCAGATAGGAATAAAATACTAATTTACTATGTAGTACAGGAACACATGTAAACTCTTCAAGAATCCCTTTAAACTCTCTGTCCTTAGGATGGATACTCTTATTCTTCTCTCAGTTTCAACTCCAATTCTTCAATAACCTTGATATTATCAAGTGGGAGTCATCTTTGACTTCTTTCTCAGTGGTTACTAGCATATGGTTATGTTAATAATATTCTGTTAGTTTTTCTAGATTTGAACTACTTTTCCTCCTTTCTACAGCTCCTCAAATCATCCAAACTATCACTATCTCCTACTAAGATCTCCTAGCACCAGCTCAAAATGCTGACAGCCTCTTCCCATCTCCTTTTCCTGTCTTATTTTTCTTTATACCATAGTCTCCACCTGTTTTTCTCTTGTCACTAGGATATAAGCCCCTTGATATCAAGAGCTTTATTTCACAGATTTCATCTACTTAATAGTGCCTGGTGGATAGTTGGTCTTCAGTAACTATTTGTTGAGTAAATAACTGAAGCAATTTTAATTATCAAAAGTTATTATAATGTTCTTGGTCATTTTGATTAGTTTTTTTATGTCAAATAGTCTTGTTCTTATAAGACTCTAATAAGTCAATTTGGTCAACTCTGGCTGATACAAATGTGTCCATTTAAAGTAAAATAAACCCTTGCAGGTGTTCCATTATTTTAATATAAACGTTATGAAAGAGATTGTATTAAGTGATACCTAATTACCTGGGTGGTTTGTGGTGTTTCTGAGAGACAGATTTCTTTACATGTATGGTTTGTAGTAATTTCCATAAATGTTAGTGACTGATGTTCTTTTTAGCATATCTTTTCACTCTGTTTAAAATCTGTTACTAAGGCGTAACATATATTAGCATGATAACATATCCTATCTGCTCAATCTTACTAGTTAGTCATGGTATTTTTCTTACAGTGTTCAAAAAGGTCTTAGAAAAGCTGTTGTGTTTCATGTTTGAAAATGTATTTTTTCATGAGCTGGTGGAGGGCAAATGGTTGGATAAATAGACAGTGAAACTAGGAGAATGATGTTATCCTTGGCTGTAGTTCCAATTTCAGATAAATATATATAGAGAAATTCAAAGTAGACATGGGTTTATTTCTAAAGGAGAGGCACTAGTAGTACAAATTCTCACACTAAAGATACCAGTGGCACAGCTGTGTATTGGTTTATTTAGCAGTGCTTACCATGGCACTTTGTGTTTCTGCCTGTAAGACCATTTCTCAGTGTCTGACTCTCCTCCCACAGTTACAGACTCATTTGTTTCATCATCAAAATGAAGAGTCCATAGAAACCTTTATGTTAAACTTTGTAATTAAATTTACTTGTATATTTCTTAAAAATGATTTATACTTTTTAAAACTTGCCATGATTCTGAAAAATCATTTAGGGATTGTCTTTTTGGAATTATCCTGTATAATATTTTGTTGCCCTAAAAATGAAAGCATTTTTATTTTATCCTTTTTTTTTTTTTTTTTTTTTTTGCTTGTGTGTGTATTTTTTTATACTAGGCATTAGTTATTTTTGTAATTTCAAATACAGATTTAAAAAGTCTAAAAAATCATTATTGCTTCATTGTCTTAATATTTCTCCCTAAATGGCTTTACACAGCAAGTATTTACTGAGTGCCTGCTAGGTGTAAGGGCTTCCCTGATGGTTCAGATGGTAAAGAATCTGCTAGCAATGAAGGCGACTCAAGTATCATCCTTAAGTAGGGAAAAATCCCTGGAGAAGAGAATAACTACGCACTCTAGTATTCTTGCCTGGAGAATCCCAGATAGAGGAGTCTGGCGGGCTACAGTTCACGGAGTCGCAAAGATCCATGGGGTCGCAAAGATAGGACTGTGCGACTAACACTTTTTCACTTTCGTAGGCGGAAGGTCCTATATTGTATACTTCGAGAAGTACCTGTGTGCTTAGTTGCTCAGTTGTGTCCCACTCTTTGCAGCCCTTTGGAGTGTACCCAGTCAGGTTCCTCTGTCCATGAGATTGTTCAGGTAAGAATACTGAAGTGGGCTACCATTTCCTTCTCCAGAAGCTCTTCCTCATCCAGGGATCAACCTGGGTCTCCTGCATTGCAGGTGGATTCTCTACTTGCTGAGCCATCAGTGAAATCCTTGAGAAGTACTAAAAAAAATTTATATGTGTGTGTGTGTGTCTGTCTGTCTGTATCTATTTATCTATCTATCTATCTATGCTATCTTTAGCTGAACCTCTGAAAATGTGGTCTGGAACTCTTCTAGAAGATGTTTGTGTGAGTGTACGAGGGGGATGGTTGAAGAGAGAATAAAAAGCTATTCAGACCTTTTTATAACTTTTCTCATGGTAGAAATAGTGACCACCGCCACCCCCCCCATAATGAGCTTCTATGACACTTCTTATGTTATTTAGCATGTTGATGAACAAGTCCTTTACATTTGTAGAATCAAACAGAATGAAAATGCCAAAATGGTTTCCAGGCAAAAGGATTCAAACAGGGGATTTGTAGATATTGCTTATAGATGTGTGCCAGTCTCTAAAACTGGCAGATACCTTGGCATACTTTGCTTAAAAATACTACATAATAGTCACAATCTGCTTATTCCATCTGTTGTCTGTGAGAGAAAAATCCATTACACATAGTGACCAGGATTATCAGGTTACATGTTGAGGATTTTCTGATGCTTTCCCTGATATTAAGAAATGTAAAACAAATCAGGCTGAAAGAAAATGTGCTTAATTAGAACTAATGTGGTGGGCATCACTACATCTCCTCACTAATGTGGTGAGATGTTTTTAAAATGGGCCATCAAGTGCAGCTTGAAATGAATAATAAGAATGGCAAAGACTCCTATGGACCATTGAGTGTTAAAAGCAAGGTTGAAATGAGTAAACAACTTATATGATTGAAACACCTAACAATGATGATGTTTTGGGGCTCAATAATTTGAATTAATAGCAGAAGAGAATAATTTTGGAGGAGAAGATATCATTAGATGCCAAAGAGTGAGATTAGCTAAATTTAGTCTGGGTATTTGGATTTGAAGATTCAGAAAGCAGGGCAAAATCTTAAAAATGCCAATAAAGAAGGGCCAATTAAATAATCTTATAAACTGACTAAAACCATTTCAAATTAAAGGAGTTAATTCTTACATCATGCTTCACTTTAAAACTGGCTGCCTATGAAAATGAGCACAGCTTTAAACAGCATATCTGTAAAGCTTTGGTCAAAAGGGACTCTCAGACAGTTCACCTTCTTTGTTCTGGAAGTTTATTTACTATGCTCACTGATATTGCAACTTCTTCAGAAAAATATCATATCTTTGTGCCCATGGTAGATCAATTTGAAGTGTTTATTGTATTTTTTTTAATCTGAAGAAAAAACAACCCTTTTTTCCTGACCTTCTCAAATACATTTTCTTCTTTGTTAAAAGTCTAAAGGCAACAGAAATTGAAGCACAACAAATGGAGAACCTGCCCTGAAATCCCACTATAATACATTATGGTTTTAATAGAGACAGATGTTTCCGTGAATCTGGAGCTTTCTTATTTTTATTTTTGCATTTTTGTTTGTTGTCTTTTGATTCCCTTGCTCTTTTCCAATTTTATATATGTATATGTATTTATTTATATATGTATAAAATGATTCTGATATTTAAAAGCATTTCTGTTAATGAATCTTTTTCATTGCACTTATTTTCTTTCAGTCATTTAAATTTCATTTAAAAATGAAATAATATGTAATTTTGATTAGGCAGAACAATAGGTCAATTGTAAAATTATACATTCTTTATTTGAGTATAAATCTTAATATATGTGGGATCAGATTGTTCTGTATTTTTTAACATTGTTTTATACAATGTAATATATTTATATATATGTTCAATTCTATAGTGTACTTAATTTTTTTTAAATGCCTTTTAATGTTTCTAAGCATATTGGTCACTTTTGTTTTCTACTAATCATTTACAATTGCTTTCAACTATTAGCTATAATTCTTTTAAAAAAAGTAAAATACTTAAATGAATGAGAAAAAGCACCTATAAAGTATGAGATTGAACACCCACTATTTAAACCAATGATAATACCAGATTGTACAACTGCTGTGTTAGTATCTGATTGCACTGTAACAAATTACAATTAATTTAGTGTCTTAAAACATCACATTTATCTTAAAGCTCTGGAAGTCAAAGGTCCTAATGAGTGAAATGGAGGGCAGCGTCAAGGTGTTGGTAGACGGCATTCTTCCTGGAGGTTGTGGGCGTGAAATCCCTTTCATTGCCTCTTTCAATTTTTAGAAGTTACCCATCCTTAGCTTTTACCCCTCTTCCAGCAAATTATATCATCCCAATCTCTATTTATGTTGCAACTTCTTTTTCTCTGACCCTGACCTTCCTCCATTCCTCTTATAAGAACCCCTGTGATTACCTTGGACCCACCTGAATAATCCAGTATAATCTCTGTCTCAAGATCCTTTAATTTAATCACGTTTACAAAGCCCCCTTTACCATGTAAGGTAATATATTTACAAGTTCTGGTGATTAGCCATACACATATTTGAAAGTTCATTATTCTGAAATATTTAGTAACTTAAAAACTTGGCAATAGAGAACAATCAGCTTCTAGATTCAGGTTGTACAAAACTAATTTCAGAGTCTGTCTGTTGACCTCACTATATCTTATTAACTCTAGTTTGACTCACCTCTTTGAATGGCCTTGTAGTAGTAATTCTCTTTGGTTTCTTGTGTTTTGGGGGTCACGATGCATGATGGCTCCTGGAGAAGGAAATGGCAACCCACTCCAATATTCTTGCCTGGAGAATCCCATGGACCGAAGAGCCTGGTGAGCCCCAGTCAATGAGGTCACAAAGAATTGGACACGACTGATCTACTAATGCTTCAACACATGCGTGATGGTTAAGCTGACAAGAAGAGACAGATGCCGTCACCAGACTGTAAATATGCAAATAAATGTCACAATATAAATATTGTGGCATAGTTATGAGTTTATTTAATTGTGGCCCAGAGAACTCCAGAGGACCCTCCGTGTCCACCTGGTCCTTAGCTCATTCGCTGTGTTCCTGATTCAGTATCTCTCCCTGTTTGATCTCTCATAGTGTGAATTTGTCTTTGTATCAATGATCCCTGATTACCAGTCTCACACAGAAAGCTAAGTATCTCCTGCAGATTCCTGTAAAAAAAACTGCCTTCACTGACGTAACTTGGAAGGGACAGTCATGAGCCGCTGTTGATCCTAAGGATTATGTTTGCAGACCATCACTTTAGTCACAGAATATTTCAGCGCTGCCCTACAGATACTGCTGCACCTGACCCCCTTAGAGAGAAAGGCACACCACTGACGGTAAAGGACAAATGGCAAAAGCTTTTAACAGTCCGTGTCCAAGGTACATTCTGAATGACAAGTACAGAACCAGTTTATTTCAGTTATTCTTGCCTTTCCAGAAAGTCCATAGTTATTGAGGAAGTCCTGCAAAGCTGCAAAGAGAGAAGAGTTCAAATCTTATATACACCTTCTCCTGGAATAATCAGAAGTGATTATCTTAATTTACAAATTCATGGAGTATGTTCACAGGAAAGTACAAGTTGAGAATGATGGAAGTCTGTACCATATGGAGAAAGGGAGTTGTTATTTAAAAAGATGAATACAAAACACTTTAGCAAATTTTGCAAAAATATATGATCATATCCAATACTGATAGAGCCTTTCTAAGAAGGAGTTGACAGAAAATGAGCTGTCTGACAGTCAATTCACCCCTGGGTATTTATCTCCCATTCACATAAAATTAGCACCTTGCTTGCTCAATGTATGCGTGCTGTGCGTGCCAAGTGCTGTGAGTGCCAAGTCGCTCCAGTCATGTCCAACTCTTTGCAATCCTGTGCACCGTAACCCACCAGGCTCCTCTGTACATGGGATTCTCCAGGCAAGAATACTGGAGTGGGTTGCCATGCCCTCCTCCACTCAGTGTATAGTAAAAATGAATAACTCTTTACCAACCTTCTATTATCTCTGCCAATCTCCTGGCTTTTTTTTTTTTTAGAGATTCCAACCATTACACCAGCGTTATACTACTGCCTAAGGACACTGTCCCTTCATACTGCTATGAGCAACAAAAGCAGATGCTTCTCTGCTCTTATCCCCCAAAATATCAAGCCAAGGTAACTGTCAGTACCTCACCCAGAGAAATAAGCAAAGGGTGATTTCTTTAGGCACTAACATAGCCAGTGTCCAAGATAAATATTAACCACCACTCCCTAGCTAATGCCTACAATGTGTAACTTCATGCTGACCTCAGAGTCACAGTTACTAATCAGGAACCCTTTCAATTTCTAGGTTTCTGTAATAATTGATTATTCTGCCCTTTCATCCTGCTTAAGAATTGACCATATGTATAGATCGTATGAAGATTAATGCAACATTAGCACTTTAATGTAATATGTTTTAGAGCAACCAATTTAGTATGTGCTTAAGTATATAAATGAAGAAACTATTATATCACTTAATATTTTCAAATCAATGGCTTATATGTTTTCACATCACTTCTATGTAACAAGCATAATTTTGAATATGCAGTTGTGCTTGTGACATAATAAAAGAAATTTTTAAGGGCAAAAGAAAATTAAACAAATGGGAAAACATGGTTACTGTTTTAATTCTGTGTGTTTTTATGTTTAAAATGGCTTAGATAAGTTTAACATTAAAAGCAGCTGGGAAGGAATTGTTAGTTTTAGGGACAGAGATATTTTTTCCCTGAATCTCTAATTTAGAAGAGATTTTGGGCTTCTTTTAGGCCTTAATTTCTCCTCTTTAATCCTCCTTACTTTATAATCCTGAAGGTCTTTAAATGTAGTAGTGTTTATCACTCCTTGATTGCAGTTCTGTGATTACTTTGTGAAAGTAGAAGGCTCATTCCATTTACAAGGCAATGGGGGATAGAGGAAGGTATCTATGTTAAGTAAGAAAGAAAAAAACAAGACAAAGTAGCTTCCTGTACAGTTCTCCACTGGTGCTATAAAACCTCGCAGAAGCAAATAAAAGAGATAATGTCTAGCACACATGATGTGCAAGGACATTGAGTTAAAACCTGGGGATATAATTAAACTCTTAAGATACTGTTAGCTTATCTGAACAATGGGAATAAAAATACTTGAATTACCTAACTTATAAAATTCTTTTAATATACTACCTTGAAAGACTTTTTTTTTGTCCATGATATCATAGATTTACCAAGTATAAGGCAAAAAGATAATATTTTCACTTCAGAAACACATTTTCATTTAGAAATGTTCTTATCCAAATGAATGTTGTATCTATTCTTAGTGATCTTCCAAATTTGGTGTGGAAATAGTTCATCTGAGACCTGTTTTAAATGCTTGTCCTTCAAGTAATTTCAACTGAGAATGAAAAATATATCCATGTATCTTTTTAAAAAATATACTGACTCATTCTATGGGATATTTCTGAAAGAAAATATATCTTAGGAATAAAATGTTTATATTAATTGAAAAGATGAAAACCTTCATTATAATTATTTGATTCTATTTTATAAAAATTTAGCAACTAGACTCTGCCATGCTTAGAATATAATCCTGTCTTGCAAAATGGAGTGAAATATGGGGTTGTATAAAGGACAAATATAACTATCCTTAAGGTCAGGGATTCCCAACCTCCAGGATCTAATGCCTAATAATCTGAGATGGAACTAATGTAATAATATGAGAAATAAAGTCCACAAGAAATGTAATGCACTTGAATTATCCTGAAAGAATCCCCTCCTTGTTTTCCCTACCCTTGTTCCTCATTCCATTCCTCCATGGAACCATTTCCTGATGCCAAAAAGTATGGGGACCACTGCTTAAGGTCATTAGCTCTGAAATCTTTTGGAAAATCATTGTGCCCCCAGTAAAATGAATAAAGAATATCTTTGTCATCTCATAGGCTGTAATTGATAATTTTATAGCTAACAACAACTATTTTTTAACTTGAATAAAATTATACTAATGCTTACTTCTAGAAGTCTTGTAGAGGTGGTATGCAATCAGATATAAATATATAAATTGCCTGATATAGGTAAGACACTGTACAACTTTAATACATTTAATCCTTTATTATCATGTAGGGATAAAGTAAATACATCTAAGGATCACAAGGATATGTATATTTTGCTTTATGTGTGTTTTATCTCCCTACAGTTAGGTTAGTTAAAGCTTGAATTATTTCAGATCTTGAAAGATTAGATAGTATGATTGTAGATAATTTATTTTGCTTCAGATGTCTTCTATAAATTGGATATTAGCAGTTTCCACATTAAAACTGTGCACATGATATTTTTTTATTATTATCTGCCAATTGGTGATAAGTGGTAAACAAAAAATAGCGATTGTTTTGTAACTCATTCTGCCTCCCAAGGGGCACAAGGAATAAAAGAAGAAAGAGATAGGAAAAGATCAACCTCCCTGTTAACATACTTACCAAATCCAGATGACATTAACCCATAGAAACACAATTTGAAATTCATGATCTATGGAAAGAGTTAAGTAGGGAACCTCTAGTTAGTCAAGGTTGTAAATGGTTCAGTTCAGTTCAGTTGCTCAGTCATGTCCAACTCTTTGCAACCCCATGAATTGCAGCACGTCATCCTTCCCTGTCCATCACCAACTCCCAGAGTTCACTTAAACTCATGTCCATCAAGTCAGTGATGCCAACCAGCCATCTCATCCTCTGTTGTCCCTTTCTCCTCTTGCTCCCAATCCCTCCCACAATCAGGGTATTTTCCAATGAGTCAACTCTTTGCATGAAGTGGCCAAAGTATTGGAGTTTCAGCTTTAGCATCAGTCCTTCCAATGAACATCCAGGAGTGATCTCCTTTAGAATGGACTGGTTGGACCTCCTTGCAGTCCAAGGGACTCTCAAGAGTCTTCTCCAACACCACAGTTCAAAAGCATCAATTCTTCAGTGCTCAGCTTTCTTCACAGTCCAACTCTCACATCCATACATGACCACTGGAAAAACCATAGCCTTGACTAGACAGACCTTTGTTGGCAAAGTAATGTCTCTGCTTTTGAATATGCTATCTTGGTTGGTCATAACTTTCCATGCAAGCAGTAAGCGTCTTTTAATTTCATGGTAAGCAAACTTAAATTTTAAGCATTTATGAAAAATGATTCACTGAGAGATGTTTGTGTCAGCTTTATAGTTATCAGAGTATATAATGGCATACTTTATTAATTAGCTTTCTTTGTGGAAATTATTCCTTGCTTACAATGTTTGGAGATTTTGTCTGTTAACTCTAGATGTGTCCCAGTGTGGCAAGAAAGATTGTGGAGATTTGGTGATCTCATATTTTTTTTGTATTTTATTGGGTAATTTACAGGTTTTGAGTCTTTGCTTATTCTATATTGAATTCTCCATTTTGCCTGATACTATATTATCTTTTTTTCCCATATATGTTCAACTCTATCCAGCTATTTCACCATGAATAAAAATGGGTATCTAATATGAAATGAGCTTCCCAGGTGGCTTAGTGGTACAGAATTGCCTGCCAATGCAGGAGACATGGGTTGGAATATTCCCCTGAGTTGGGAATATCCCCTGGAGAGGGAAATGACAACCCACTCCAGTATTCTTGTTTGGGAAATCCCATGGGCTGAGGAGTCTGGTGGGCTAGAGTCCATGGAGTCGCAAGGAGTTAGACACGACTTGACTACTAAACAGCAACAATAGGAAACACGTCTGCTTTTCTCTCCCTATAGATATCTGTATAGTAATGTTTCCTTCTTTCTGACCTGACCACAGGTCATTTATTCAACCTAGAATTTGAGTCAGTCATGGTATCGGGAATTGAAGCTATAATGGCAAAGAATGCAGATTTTTTGCCTGACAGCATGGGATTATGGTCTAGTAAGCAAGACATATATTAACATAATATAATAATTCTTAAAGTATCTCCAATTTTGCTATGCTCTAACCTAATATATGGAGTTAGGAACATCTCCTTAGTGAAGTGTCATCTAGAAGAAGACCTAAATATTAGACAAAGTGCAGAGGAAGATGAAAGAGATGGTTACAGACAAAGAGAGAAGCCTGAATGGAGGCTCTGAGAACAGCACATAAGGACTGAAGACAGGTCACATGGCTAAAGCTTGGGGCCTGATAGGGTGAAGAAGGGGAGTGCTGGACTGGAGCTCGGAAATGGAAGCTATGTAGGCCATCTGAAAGGGCTATGGCCTTTAACCCCGAAAGATAGAACACCATGGAAGAGCGTTCGTATTGTTTTAGATGAAATATCACCATCTGTCTCCCCTGCCCCCCAAATTCAGTGTTACCTGTGTTTTATGCTAATACTCTCCTATCCTGTTCAAGATTAGTCATCTCTTTCACTTATCTTCAAATCCTGTTTACCTGTCACCAACTTCCCCTCCCCAATATTCCCAGGAAGACCTAGACTGTTCTTTCTTTGCATTATTGTTTTTAACAATCCATTTGCTGAGTGCCAAGTATCATATCAACATTGAATGTATTGCTTAATTATCTTCTGTGATTAAAACTTCAGCTTACTGTAATGAGTTACTTACTCCACAGGGTTATCAAGATACAACAACACGTATCTTCCTTTAGCGAATGTCTCAGTCAGTCAGTCAGTTCAGTCTCTCAGTCGGATCCGACTCTTTGTGACCCCATGAATCGCAGCACGCCAGGCCTCCCTGTCCATCACCAACTCCCGGAGTTCCCTTAAACTCACGTCCAACAAATCGGTGATGCCATCCAGCCATTTCATCCTCTGTCGTCCCCTTCTCCTCCTGCCCCCAATCCCTCCCAGCATCAGAGTCTTTTCCAATGAGTCAACTCTTCGCATAAGGTGGCCAAAGTACTGGAGTTTCAGCTTTAGCATCATTCCTTCCAAAGAAATCCCAGGATAGATCTCCTTTAGAATGGACTGGTTGGACCTCCTTGCAGTCCAAGGGACTCTCAAGAGTCTTCTCCAACATCACAGTTCAAAAGCATCAATTCTTCTGCGCTCAGCCTTCTTCACAGTCCAACTCTCACATCCATACATAACTACTGGAAAAACCATAGCCTTGACTAGACAGACCTTTGTTGGCAAAGTAATGTCTCTGCTTTTGAATATGCTGTCTAGGTTGGTTATGACTTTCCTTCCAAAGAGTACACATCTTTTAATTTCATGGTTGCAATTACCATCTGCAGTGATTTTGGAGTCCCCACCCCCCCCACCAAAAGTCTGACACTGTTTCTACTGTTCCCATCTATTTCCCATGAAGTGATGGGACCAGATGCCATGATCTTCGTTTACTGAATGTTGAGCTTGAAGCCAACTTTTTCACTATCCTCTTTCACTTTCATCAAGAGGCTTTTTAGTTCCTCTTCACTTTCTGCCATAAGGGTGGTGTTATCTGCATATCTGAGGTTATTGATATTTCTCCCGGCAATCTTGATTCCAGCTTGTGTTTCTTTCAGTCCAGAGTTTCTCATGATAAACTCTGCATAGAATTTAAATAAGCAGGCTGACAATATATAGCCTTGACATACTCCTTTTCCTATTTGGAACCAGTCTGTTGTTCCATGTCCAGTTCTAACTGTTGCTTCCTGATCTCATATAGGTTTCTGAAGAGGCAGGTTAGCTGGTCTGGTACTCCCATCTCTTTCAGAATTTTCTACAGTTTATTGTGATCCACACTGTCAAAGGCTTTGGCATAGTCAATAAAGAAGAAATAGATGTTTTTCTGGAACTCTCTTGCTTTTTCCATGATCCAGCGGATGTTGGCAATTTGATCTCTGGTTCCTCTGCCTTTTCTAAAACCAGCTTGAACATCTGGAAGCAAATGTCTACTGGGTAACTATTAGGTGTGAAACTGGGAAATATGGATGAGGTAAAAAAACAGACAAGGTCAGTGACCCTCAAAAAACTTAGAAGTGATGGTGGTTCAAGTTGAAGAGAAGGAATACAGAGAAGAAAGCAAGTAAATATATGCTAACTGCACATGAAAATATCTACAGGAAAAAGTGATTTTAAGCCATAAAGTAGTTTAAATATGTACATTAATTTGTTTATGAATTCAAAAATTATACAGATGGCATCTGCTCTGTGAGTTTACTATGTTCAGTAGGAAACATCAATAAGAGAGAATCTTGATCTTAAAGAGTTTACATTCTTAGGAATGCAAATTAATGAATTGATAAACTGCTTTACAATGAGAAAGGTGATATAACAGAGGAGAGAGGAAACCACTGGAGGGGAGACTCAATATACTTAAGGCAGTAGAAGAAGACTTCATAGAGAAGATAAATCTAGGGAGATGAATTTTAAATTAAAATGAGTAAAATGCTATAAAAATGAGATTCAGCCTTTAATAACTGAAAGATTAGCATGAGTGTATGGATAAATGAGGAAGAGTTTGGCATGTGATCCAGTGAGACTGGTTCAGTGGCTGGGGCACAGAATAGAAGAGAAACATTCATGAGCTCATGTAGCCTTATATTCCAAATTAATGTTATTAATATTAAATTTTGTCATGTTTGGGGCATTAGCCTTGAATCAGCTATTCAGCTCAGCTAGATTATCAAATAAATAAATTAAATAAGTTTATAGTATAATTAGCTATTTATCCCATTACCTTTCATAGTGAAATCAAGCCAACAGCTAATTAAATAGGATTAGTCTTTTCAGGGAAGACAGAACCATATTTTTATTTCTCTTCAGAATTAATGAAACTTTCCATTCAGCAATATGCATTTCATCACCAAACTCTAATTCCCCCTGGGCTGCAAGACATCAGTATTTGAATATTTATGATGATATTGAAGTATAGCCAGTGATTGTGTTTTCTGTTATAAAAGTAACAGTAAGAGCAACCATTTCTTATGTATTATGCATTTGCTGCCTGCTACCAGAACCCTTAGGGAAAAAATTCCATTAAAGGAAATCAAATTAATAAACATGTGTCTAGCCACACCATCACAGTCATCATTTTAAAATTACATTATCATTCACTTTCTTTGATAGAAATGCAGTTATTGTTATAGATCATCATCACAAAATCAATGTTTTGAGCTTCAAAAATATATGTCTCTTTGGCTTTAAATTCATCTGCTAGCAGAAGTCTGGTGTTACTTCAGTGTATTAGTAAGAAAATATATCCATGAATATTCATTCATGAACATCAGCTTCTCAATTTAGATAGTTAGCTTTTTAGTATGGTTTCTTTCATTTTACTTGGCCACTATCCATTATTACTTTGCATTTACACAGCTGCTTTTCTCTAAGGAATCTAAAGTACTGTAGTTCATTGTCCAAAAGAAATGGTGTCAGAATAGAGGAAAGAGAGGTAGAAAAATGTGTTTCCTGATTGTCTCAGGGAATTGGGAGATACTTAATTTTAATTCTGGCTTTAAGCCCAGACAGTGAGGCTGCATCTACACAAGTGAGGTTGTACGTGAGACTTCTAAATTTTGCATGTATGTAGAGTCCTGTTTCAAGAAATTCACAATGTCATTCTACCTAAGCCAGTAGTTCTCAACCTGGAATGTTCCTCTTCTCTCCATCCACCCCACTTAGTGAAATTGGGCGATGTCCAGAAAGATTGCTAAGTTGGGAAGGAGTTATACTGTTATCCTGTGGAGAGAGGCCAAGGATACTGCTAAAATCCTGCAATGCACACAACAGCCCCCCACAAAAAGAATTATCCATCCAAAATTTCAGTAGTGCTGAGATCAGAAATCTTGATAAGCCTTAATACTATAAGCAAACTTAATTTCTTTTTTACTTATTGAAGAAGTCTAATACAAAATAATCATGGCAGGTGCCAAATATAATGCTTATTTTACTGAAATATCATTTGTAATAGGGAGAATTTCTGTGTGTGGTATAACTTGTACGTTAATTCATCTCTAATAATTCCTGCTATGTATCTAAAGTAATAAAGGAACACTCTTCTGATTCTAATTTTATCTGAAGTGTCTGAAACCCTCCCTACTTTTTTGTGGAGTCAAGTCGTCTTCTGACCAGTGTTCCCAAGTTAACCCATACAAATACTAGCAGGGCCTCTTATTTCAAGTAAAGGAGATTAACTCTAATCATTGTCATTCTCTTCTTCCCAAAGGAATCCAGTGCCTTCCTTAAAATATCCAAGAACAGGGAGTGTACTAGAACTGAAGTTTTTATAGGAAAGAATATATTAGCCCAGACATATACACAAAGTAACCATTTGAATTTAGAACTTTATTTTCAGTTTTCACTTTTAGAAGTTTGTTAAAAAATGGGAAAAATGTTGTATTATTTGTAACATTTGGATATAGTATATGTTTATAGATAGTTTAAATTTTTGTCTCTGCTGTTGCTGCTGCTGCTAAGTCGTGTCAGTCATGTCCGACTTTGTGTGATCCCATAGACGGCAGCCCACCAGGCTCACCTGCCCCTGGGATTCTCCAGGCAAGAACACTGGAGTGGGTTGCCATTTCCTTCTTCAATGCATGAAAGTGAAAAGTGAAAGTGAGGTTGCTTAGTCGTGTCTGACTCTTCATGACCCCATGGATTGTAGCCCACCAGGCTCCTCTGTCCATGGGATTTTCCAGGCAAGAGTACTAGAGTGGGCTGCCATTGCCTTCTCCAGGTTTTTGTCTCATCACTTTCAAATTTTTTCATGCAATATATTAATACTGTGAGAAGAACTGTACAAAAAAGATCTTCATGACCCAGATAGTCACAATGGCGTGATCACTCATCTAGAGCCAGACATCCAGGAATGTGAAGTCAGTTCAGTTCAGTTCAGTCACTCAGTTGTGTCCGACTCTTTGCAACCCCATGAATCGCAGCACACCAGGCCTCCCTGTCCATCACCAACTCCCGGAGTTCACTCAGACTCACGTCCATCGAGTCAGTGATTCGGTCATCCCCTTCTCCTCCTGTCCCCAGTCCCTCCCAGCATCAAAGTCTTTTCCAATGAATCAACTCTTCGCATGAGGTGGCCAAAGTACTGGAGTTTCAGCTTTAGCATCAGTTCTTTCAAAGAAATCCAGCATTGATCTCCTTCAGAATGGACTGGTTGGATCTCCTTGCAGTCCAAGGGACTCTCAAGAGTCTTCTCCAACACCACAGTTCAAAAGCATGAATTCTTCAGTGCTCAGCCTTCTTCACAGTCCAACTCTCACATCCATATATTACTACTTGAAAAACCATAGTGGGCCTTAGACAGGATCACTATTAACAAAGCTAGTGGAGGTGATGGCTTTCCAGTTGAGCTATTTCAAATCCTGAAAGATGATGTGAAAGTGCTGCACTCAATATACCAGCAAATTTGGAAAACTCAGCAGTGGCCACAGGACTCAAAAGGAGGTTTCATTCCAATCCCAAAGAAAGGCAATGCCAAAGAATGCTCAAACTACCACACAATTGCACTCATCTCACATGCTAGTAAAGTAATGCTCAAAATTCTCCAAGCCAGGCTTCAGCAATACGTGAACTGTGAACTCCCTGATGTTCAAGCTGGTTTTAGAAAAGGCAGAGGAACCAGAGATCAAATTGCCAACATCCGCTGGATCATGGAAAAAGCTAGAGAGTTCCAGAAAAACATCTATTTCTTTATTGACTATGCCAAAGCCTTTGACTGTGTGGATCACAATAAACTGTGGAAAATTCTGAAAGAGATGGGGATACCAGACCACCTGACCTGCCTCTTGAGAAATCTGTATGCAGGTCAGGAAGCAATAGTTGGAACTGGATGTGGAACCACAGACTGGTTCCAAATAGGAAAAGGAGTACGTCAAGGCTGTCTATTGTCACCCTGCTTATTTAACTTATATGCAGAGTACATCATGAGAAACGCTGGACTGGAAGAAGCACAAGCTGGAATCAAGATTGCTGGGAGAAATATCAATAATCTCAGATATGCAGATAACACCACCCTTATGGCAGAAAGTGAGGAGGAACTAAAAAGCCTCTTGATGAAAGTGAAAGAGGAGAGTGAAAAAGTTGACTTAAAGCTCAACATTCAGAAAACGAAGATCATGGCATCTGGTCCCATCACTTCATGGGAAATAGATGGGGAAACAGTGGAAACAGTGTCAGACTTTATTTCTGGGGGCTCCAAAATCACTGCAGATGGTGACTGCAGTCATGAAATTAAAAGACGCTTACTCCTTGGAAGAAAAGTTATGACCAACCTAGATAGTGTATTAAAAAGCAGAGACATTACTTTGCTGACTAAAGTCCGTCTAGTCAAGGCTATGGTTTTTCCTGTGGTCATGTATGGATGTGAGAGTTGGACTGTGAAGAAGGCTGAACGCCGAAGAATTGGTGCTTTTGAACTGTGGTGTTGGAGAAGACTCTTGAGAGTCTCTTGGATTGAATGCAGGGAGATCCAACCAGTCCATTCTGAAGGAAATCAGCCCTGGGATTTCTTTGGAAGGACTGATGCTAAAGCTGAAACTCCAGTAATTTGGCCACCTCATGCGAAGAGTTGACTCATTGGAAAAGACTTTGATGCTGGGAGGGATTAGGGGCAGGAGGAGAAGGGGACGACAGAGGATGAGATGGCTGAATGGCATCACTGACTTGATGAATGTGAGTCTGAGTGAACTCTGGAAGTTGGTGATGGATAGGGAGGCCTCAGTTCAGTTCAGTCGCTCAGTCATGTCTGACTTGGCATGGTGCAATTCATGGGGTCACAAAGAATCTGACACGACTGAGCAACTGAACTCAACTGAACTGCAAATATAAGTTTATGGATGGCTAAATATTCTTGCCTAGAAAATCTCATGGACAGAGGAGCCTGGTTGAATATAGTCCATGGGGTCGCAAAGAGTTGGACATGACTGAGTGACTTCACTTTCACTTTCTAGACTAATAGTTAATTCTAATTGACATTCTTTTCCCTTCAAAGATAAGCTTTTTTTTTTTAAAACTCATTAAGCATATAGTCTGTGACTCCTTCTAGAATGTGTCCCTCCACCTCAAGAGACATTTTAATTCCTTAAGCAAATAAGACTCCTATAGACGCATCCAACCAAGCTATGAACATATCCAGACTGGTTGATACCTCAGAGGGTTACATAGTTTAGAATTAGTCTAGGATTTATAACCATATAAGGTTCAAAAGAAAAAAAAAAACTGTATCATTTCAGATGTAAAAATAAAAAGAAAGAGAGCAGCTTGCAAGCAATTTCTAATCATCCATAAGTAAAACATCTGGTTCCAAATGTGGCCAGTTTTTTCTCCTTATTTAGCTCTTACACACATACTTCAGTCATCTTTTCTTATATGCTGATTTTTTAGAAGCATAAAAGTTAGAACTATTTATGTTCATTTGATCGTTTTGAATACCCATGTGTTATGGACTGAAGTGCATTTCCCCCCGATTCATATTTTGAAGTCCTCACCCCAGTGTGACTGTATTTGGAGATAGGATCTCTATGGATAAAAGACATAGCCTATTTTCCTCTGTCACTTAGCATCATATTATCTTTGGTGCTTTAGTTACTAAGTTGTCTTTAACTCTTCAAGTCATGACCCCATAGACTGTAGCCTGCCAAGCTCCTCTGTCCATGGGATTCACCAAGCAAGGATACTGGAGTGGGTTGCCATTTCCTTCTCCAGGAGATCTTCCCAGCCCAGGGATCGAACCTGGGTCTCCTGCATTGCAGGCAGATGCTTTACTGAATGACTACAAGGAAAGATAAAGCATTAGGTGACAATTATTTTTTGAGTGAAGGATATTTTCTGGAATGCAAATGACTCTTTGCCATGACATTTCTATCATTCTTTTGCCATGGTTTTAAAATACCAAATTGATCTAATAACAGGAGTATGGCATGTAATTTCCATGGATATAGTTTTATTTATCTCATACATTTATCTAAATTGGTTTGCTCAATCATCCTTAGGTACACTTTGCAATGTTTACGGATTTTATAAGGTTTCAGACAATTAACATCTTGCAATACTATTGGTTTCTGATAGAAATGTCTTCAATGACTTAATGATATCTGGTTGACTGCTTACATTTCTAATTACATATTCTTTGGTATATATAGGTAGATCAGTGGTTAAAAACTAGTTTGTTCATCTAATTATTTCTTTTGAAAAGGAATGTTCTGTTGAGAAGCTATGGAGCATACGTATTAGATCTTCATTATCTTCCTCTAGTAGGATATCTCTCACTAATGAGTAAATTAAGCTTGAGCTTTTGGACTGTAGCACTATATTGCTCTATGATAAGGCCAATTGCTTTTTTTGTGAGCAAAAAATGTGAATGAGCTGCTGTAAAATTCCTTAAGTGCAGAGAATGACCTTTGCTATTCAGGTTGGGAAAGAACAAAAGCAAGGGATGAAATAGGAAGGAGAATGAAAAATAACCCCTCCTACTGAGATGCCTATAGCAACTGATGAGGCAGTATTGCTAATGAGCTCCTTAGAGGTGGCCCAACTGAAGCATATTAAAAATCTAGTGAGAAGAAACCAATCTTACGTCTTCAGCTAGAATTTCATTAAAACTTTCTGACAAGATGTGACAAATAGTGCTCTATTTGTGGTTGCACAGACTTCAACCTCCCCAAGCTGGGACAGCAGCAAGAGTAATAGAGCAATGATCATAATAGCTACCATCAATTAAATGCCTCCTAGATGCCAGGTACTGTACCAGGCATTTAATGGCATCATTACAGTAAATATTTTCATTACCTCTGGAGTCAGAATTATACTTCTATTATAAGGATTTTTTTAAGGCAAAAAAAAAAAAAAGAGAGAGAGAGAGGTTACGTGCTCTAAGGTACACTTAGGTAGAAATGCTAAAATTTGAACTACATATATCTGAAGTGCTTTCTAACTAGGAGTTTAATACATTCAGGATACATTTATTGAGCACAAACTATAATTGAGGCTCCAATTGTACAATTCTGAATAAGTTGAAAAATGTGCTCTCCCCAAACAACTCTAGAGCAAAGGTTATTTCTTCAAAACTGAAAAGTTTATATTTCAAGGACAAAGCTTCTGGTCCTCCCCAAATTATGAGAAAACTGAGGAATTCCTTGTGTCTGAAAAATTATACAGCTGACATTTGAACAACCTGAGTTTGAAATGTGTCAGTCCACTTACACGCAGATATTTTTCTCAGAAAATATTTTGGAGAAATTTTTGGAGATTTATAGCAATTTGAAAAAACTCACATATACCACAGATATACTAGATATACCACATAACCTAGAAGTATCACAGAAAAAGAAAAGTTTATGTATGTCATGAATGCAAAAAATAGATGAAATTACTAGACTATTATTTTATTTACTATAAAATATACACACATCTATTACAAAAAGTTAACATTTATTAACACATACAAATGCTGATATGAAGGCATTTGCAGTGATGTAAACAAATTCAGAGATGCATTAAATCATAACTGCATAAAATTAACTATAGTACACGCTAAAGAAAGTGAAAGTTGAAAGTGAAAGTTAAGTTGCTCAGTTGTGTCCGCCTCTTTGCGACCCCGTGGGCTCACGCTAAAGAATGTGAAAGTTGAAAGTGAAGGTTAAGCCACTCAGTCATGTCCGACTCTTAGCGACCCTGTGGACTGTAGCCCACCAGATTTCTCCATCCATGGGATTCTCCAGGCAAGAATACTGGAATGGGTTGCCATTTCCTTCTCCAGGGGATCTTCCCGACCCAGGGATTAAACCCAGGTCTCCCGCATTGCAGGTAGACGCTTTACCTCTGAGCCACTAATACATGCTAAACTACTACTAGTTTTCTAGCCACCTCCTGTTGCTATTGTGTTGAGTTCAAGTATAGTATCTGCTGCTGCTGCTGCTAAGTCGCTTCAGTCGTGTCCAACTCTGTGCGACCCCATAGACGGCAGCCTACCGAGGCTCCCCTCTTCCTAGGATTCTCCAGGCAAGAACACTGGAGTGGGTTGCCATTTCCTTCTCCAATGCATGAAAGTGAAGTCGCTCAGTCGTGTCTGACTCTTAGTGACCCCATGGACTGCAGCCAACTAGGCTCCTCCATCCATGGGATTTTCCAGGCAAGAGTACTGGAGTGGGTTGCCATAGTATCTGCTATGTGACACTAATTGTCTCTGCCTGAGGACTTTATCACTCCAGTAAATTATAAATGTCAGTAAAAAGTGATCTCTTGTCTTTCTTGTGTATTAATATTTTTCATGTTTTGTGCAAAAATGTAAACTTTGAATAACACCATGGGACTCATAAAGTGCCACCAGTGACACAGGAAGTGCTCCCAAAACAGAGGAAAGTCACAATATTTGAAGAAAAAGTTGAACTGGCTTGATATATACCACAGGTTGAGATCTGCAGCTACAGTTGCCTACCATTTCAAGATAAATGAATTCAGCATAAGGACCATTATGAAAAAAAGAAAAAGAAATCCATAAAGTAATAGCCACAGCTACTCCAGCAGATGCAAAACTTGCCATTTTTTTGAACATCCTTTATCTCAGACTGAAAATGAAGCTCTTACGTGGATGCAGGATTGTTATAAGAAAGACATACCTATAGCCTCTAAGTTAAGAAAAAACGAAGTTATATGACAACTTAAAGCAAAAGGAAGGTGAAGGATCTAAAGATGAAGAATTTAATGCTACCAAAGAATGGTATGATAATTTTAGAAAAATAATTGGCTTTAAAAATATCAGGTAACATGAGAAGCAGTGTCTATTGACCAAAACACAGCAAAGTTCCCAGACACCATTTAGAAAATCTTTGAGAAGAAAGGTTGAGAAGAAGCCTGGACAGGTTTTTAAAGCAGATGAAAGTACCCTTGTCCAGAAAAAAAAGTGCCACAAAAGACTTGTTAGTAAGAAGAGAAATAAGCACCTGGATTTAAGGCAAGAAGTTAACTCTCCCACTTTGTGCAGATGCAGTCAGGCTTATGGTTAGGACTACACTTATCTATAAACCTGCTAAGCCTGAAGCCTTGAAGGGAAAAATTAACACCAGCTGTAAATCTTTTGGTTGTACCAGAAGAAGGCTTGGATAATGAGAATCCTTTTTCTGGATTGGTTCCGTTGATGGTTTGTCCCTGACGTCAAGGAGTACCTTGCCAGTAAGGGATGGCCTTTAATGTTTTCTTGATATTGGACAATGCCTCTGGTCACCCAAAACCATGAGTTCAAATTGAAGACATCTAATTGGTCTCTTGCTCCCAAACAGAACTCTAATTCAGCTTCTAGGTCAGAGAATTGTGAGGACCTGTAAGACCCATTGCATACAGTTCTCTATGGAAAGGATTGACAGTGCTCTGGAAAGAAATCCCAATAGAGAGACCATCATGAGAATTGGGAAGGATTACACCTTTAAAGATGCCATTGTTGTACAAAAAGCCATTCAAGTAATGAAGCCTGAAAACAATAAATTCCTGCTGAAAAAAAAAAAAAAAAACACTGTATCCAGATGTTGTGTATGAATTCATAGGATTTACAACAGAGCCAATAGGGAAATCATAAAGAGGTTTAGTGCCTCTAAACCAGTGCCAGACAATGGGGAAGATGACATGAAAGAACAGTGTCAAAAACAAATTGACATTAGACAGTCTGACAAAAGGATTATAATTTTTCAAGAGTGCTTTGAATGCTTTGAGTGCTTCTTTTACAATGTGAACTCTAAGGTCACTGAAACTAAAGAAGTGGAGGAAGAGGGGTTATATAGTATAGAAACATTTGTAGACAAATGAAAAAGCAAAAAAAAAAAAAATATATATATATATAATTTACTTTTGATACCAATGAATGCTCATATGTAAACAGCACGGTACAGTTCAGTTCAGTCGCTCAGTCGTGTCCGACTCTTTGCGACCCCATGAATAGCAGCACGCCAGGCCTCCCTGTCCATCACCAACTCCCGGAGTTCACTCAGACTCACGTCCATCAAGTCTGTGATGGATCCAGCCATCTCATCCTCTGTCATCCCCTTTTCCTCCTGCCCCCAATCCCTCCCAGCATCAGGGTCTTTTCCAATGAGTAAATTCTTTGCATGAGGTGGCCAAAGTACTGGAGTTTCAACTTTAGCATCATTCCTTTCAAAGAAATCCCAGGGCTGATCTCCTTCAGAATGGACTGGTTTCATCATGTAAACAGCACGGTACAGTTCAGTTCAGTCGCTCAGTCGTGTCCGACTCTTTGCGACCCCATGAATAGCAGCACGCCAGGCCTCCCTGTCCATCACCAACTCCCGGAGTTCACTCAGACTCACGTCCATCAAGTCTGTGATGGATCCAGCCATCTCATCCTCTGTCATCCCCTTTTCCTCCTGCCCCCAATCCCTCCCAGCATCAGGGTCTTTTCCAATGAGTAAATTCTTTGCATGAGGTGGCCAAAGTACTGGAGTTTCAACTTTAGCATCATTCCTTTCAAAGAAATCCCAGGGCTGATCTCCTTCAGAATGGACTGGTTGGATCTTCTTGCAGTCCAAGAGACTCAAGAGTCTTCTTCAACACCACAGTTCAAAAGCATCAATTCTTCGGCACTCAACTTTCACAGTCCAACTCTCACATCCATACATGACAATGAGCTTCAAATATATTGATTGATATTTTGACACAATAGAGTATTGTTATTAAATTAGATAACAAAGCATTGTGTTTATTATTCAGTGACAGTATCTCTAGGCTAAACAAATGAAATATAAACATTACAACTCTAAGCACCCACAACAATATCTGTAATCCACAAAAGCAACATCATAAATATTAGAAAATTTAAAATGATATATTTTACCACAGCAGATAGAATAGAAAATAACCAAATGACCAAAAAGTAAGTACAACCAAAGTAAGTTTCCAAGTGTCTCACTTGTTGATATACTATCACTACCTATCTTTGTGAAAGACATTTTTGAACATGGAATATATAAAGTCTCATTACAGATAAATATTAACAGATGCACATTTTCCAATCAATTTTGATGATAGAGAACAGTAACTTGGAACTCTAAGCAAAATACCCCTCAAATTTTTATTTTTGTCAGTAATAAATCTGAATCTCTCTCTCACACACACAATTCACATACACACAATTGTTATCAATCACTGTTATTTAATTTGAACTTCATCAATTAAAACAATTGTGGAAATGTTTTCTCTCTTGTCATATAAGTTCCTTATGCAGTATTCTCTACTTTCCTTTTGATCTTGTTGCTGTTTAGTCACTAAGTTATGTCTGACTCTTTGCAACTCCATGGACTGTAGGGGTCCAAGCTCCTCTGACCACGGAATTTCCCAGCAAGAATACTTGTGTGGGTTGTCATTTCCTACTCCAGGGGCCTCTTAACCTACAAAGCCTAAAATATCTAGCCTGGCTCCTTTACTGAGTGTTTGCCAATGCTCATCTAAAGAACATAAAATATTACTTTCTACAAAACAATATTTTATGCTACATAATTTAAATATTTTAATTCTGCACTAATTCTGTAGTTGTTTTTAACCTACAGATTAGGTATACTTTTATTATTGATTTATACTTTTAAAAAAGTTTAGACATAATCATATCATCTAGTATCTTTGCTTTCATTCCTTTTAATGCCTCAGACCTTCCTTTTCTAACACTATTCTTCTTCCTTAAGTATATCATTTAGAAGGATTTTAAGGATGAATTTTGCCTTTATTCTTAATGTATAATTGTGATGGCTATTCTTTGAAACTTATTTTCTTTCAGCATTGGGAAATGTTTCACTCTGTCTCTGAGCTTCCACTGAGGGTGCTGAAAATGCTGCTATTAGTGCAATATTTTCAAATACCCAAAAGGTTTCTAAACTTCAAAATGCTAATTACCCATCTAGAAGGTATACCCTGGCTAATTTTAGTAATAATCTATAGTCCATAAATGATTTAATATCTTAAACTCCAACATACCTTGCCCTCCTTTTAAATTTTTTCTATATTTTTAATCTAAGCTATAGATAAATTTTAGGTTATAGTGAAGTTTTCAAATATAATACCATTGCTAAAAATTTATCCAAATTTTATACTCTGGATAATGATGATTGATAATATATAATTAGGTAATAGTGCCTTTCCTTTGTGCATTCACATACATAGGTGATTTAATTTGATTACAGAAATTAAAACATTGCAGACTTCTTTTAGATATCTTGTTCCATTTATTCAGGCAGCAGTCTTAGATACCTGTGGTAGAGCGTAGATTTGAAACTACACTAGTTTTCAAAAACTGTTGCAATAGTATCTCCCACTGAATGTTTATCTTATATTCTGACTTGGACCCCTCTTTTTGAATTTGGATGTGCTTGTGATGATGATAGATACTGTAATTTCTGAGCTAGAGATGTGATTATGATAGACACTGTGATTTCTGAGCTAAGGTTATAGAAATGATATAATACCCTCCTGGCTGATTTGGGTGCTCACTATTGGATCCCAGTCATAGTGAGAAAACCTTGAAGCCTTGCATGTAGCTGGTTCAGTTGTGAGCTAATTGAGATTGCTGGTGACAGAATGGACCACCAGGCAGAGGGAGGGAGTCTTCACATCCTTTCAGCCCAAGTCATTGTGTTACCCCTAGCATATAGCGTCCTGTGGAGCAGAGATAGGTTGTTCCCACTGAAGCCTGTGACAAAAAGCAAAATGCATGTGTATTATTTTAAGCCATTATCTTTGAGGTGCTTTTTCACCCTGCCACAAATGACTAGTTATTATTTTCATCAATTTAAACAAAATTGGTATGAGTTTTAGACTAATAAGTGAGTTGGCTTTTCCAAACTTCACGTGGTAACCGAGTAGGGATAGAGGATTCAAAGTGAAATTTTAAATTCTGCAAGCTCTGTATATACTAACATTTTTAGACCCCAATAGGTCTTTCCTGATAGCTCAGATGGTAAAGAATCACCCTGCAATGCAGGAGACCAGGGTTAAACCCCTGGGTCGGGAAGATCCCCTGGAGCAGGAAATAGCAACCCACTCCAGTATTTTTGCCTGGAGAACCCCATGGACAGAGGAGGTTGGTGGGCTATAGTGCATGGAGTCGCAAAGAGTCAGACATGTCTGAGCGACTAAGTACGAATGCAGGATACATATTGCTATTGTCCTCATTGACGGCAAACATAGGGCCCAGAGACATCAAGCCAAATTGTCCAAATTTGCATAAGTTATAAGTGGTCATAGCCCAGATTCAAAACTGGTAATCTCTCTCTCAAATATGTTTTAACCATTATACAATCAGGCTTTTTGACCTCTTCCTCTTTCCACTAATCCATGTCATCTTGACAGCTCTAGAATTATAAAAGTTTAAGAAAGGAATTGGGTTATCTGCTTTAACTATCGGTTTAGTGGTTTAAAAAGAAAAAAAAAAAGCCATAAGTTCACTCTGCTAACAAATACATATGTATCCAAAATATGTGCCCATTTTTTCAGAGGGTTACAAACCCGCTGGAAGCCAAAATATTTCACTGAAACTCACAATCTCTTTTTTACATTATAAATGGTCCTCAACATTCTGATGTGAAGAAAATTCTAAAAGAAGGAAATTTTACACTATCATGACTAAAAATGAGGAAATTTACTGTAAGCAAAGAAGAGATAAGATCCATTAGACAGTTTCCCTATCTCCTTAGTCATCACGGATAACATTCTCCTTTTCCTACAATAAGTGTAATTGAGGAATGCCCTTTGATAATACTCCTTGCTCCAATTCCTTCTTTTTGTTGAGAGATCAGCCTTCAGTGTTAATATGTATCTGATGATCTAGGCCTTGGGCCTAAACATTGATATTTAGTAGAATTCAAATAGTAAGCTGACATCTAGAGTGTTTAGGTACAATGAGAATGTATAGGTATCAAAAGAAATCTTTGATTATATAATGGCTAAGAAAATGTATGGTAGTGAGGCTACTGAGTTTGAAACTAGGCTATAGCCATTTACTATGTGCTAGAGATCAGTGGCAAAATAACTCCAGACAGAATGAAGGGATAGAGCCAAAACAAAAACAATACCCAGTTATGGATGTGACTGGTGATAGAAGCAAGATCCGATGCTGTAAAGAGCAGTATTGCATAGGAACCTGGAATGTCAGGTCCATGAATCAAGGCAAATTGGAAGTGGTCAAACAAGAGATGGCAAGGGTGAACATCGACATTGTAGGAATCAGCGAACTAAAATGGACTGGAATGGGTGAATTTAACTCAGATGACTATTATATCTACTACTGTGGGCAGGAATCCCTCAGAAGAAATGGAGTAGCCATCATGGTCAACAAAAGAGTCCGAAATGCAGTACTTGGATGCAATCTCAANTAGGAATCAGCGAACTAAATTCGGGGCTTTAGTCTTCTGCATTTGAAAGAAGTGTTTCAGCTCAACCCCTCTGATAACGCTCTCACTTGCCTGACAGGTTCCCCCGGACTTTTTGCAGTTTGTGGATTGCTTACAGCCCCCTAACTGTGAGAGGCACAAAGCTTAAATCATCTGAAAGATATAGAGCCTTTTAGAGCTAAAAATCATATTGGTGACAGGATTTCACTGTTGACTCAATGATTGCTGCCAGACTTCCTTATTCTTTATCTTTTAGGCACCTGGGAGGATGTTAATCAATGTAAATGGGATATGGAAAAAGATATATAGTAGTTTTGATGTTAGCAACACTAGACTTTTGAGTTAATTACTTTTCTTTTGTTGTAAATCACTGTACTCCTTTTACTTGTTACAAATTGCTGTATCTTTGCTATGTAAAAATGTAACTTTATTTTGTGTTTTCTGAGAGTGGCACCAGGCTTTGGAAAGATTAACACAAATGAGTCTTCTGGTTAACAAACCCTTATCAGAAAAGAGCCGTAAAATGTTAATTGGCCCTTTTGGCCAGAAGATGATGTAAATCAACTAAGACTTGTGTATACAACTAGGTATGCAGAGAAAAAGGCCTGGTTTTGATAAGAGTCTGGGCTGCTAACGCTGCATAATTTTGTGTCACCCATTGATCTCTATGTATATCAAAAGTATAAAAGGCCTTGAAGGACAATAGGGGCCGGGCCAGTCGCTGGACTGGTTTCCCCTGTGTCTCTTTACTCTAATTTCTGACTGAATTCCCATCTGGGGCGTGGAGGCTCGCCATGTCTACTTACTTGTCCCGGCTTCTAAAGATCCATGCGAGGGGAAGCCCAAGGCGGGGCACCCCTCGATATTCAAGAGGACACTGGTGGCCTAACGTAGATGGTGCAAGTTCCTTGTCTTGGAACTTTATTGGTTTTCCCCATAAACCAAGTTATTCAGCCTCTTTTCTCCACTAAATTTTCCTACTATACTATTATTTCCTAATCTTATATTTCTAAATAAACAAGATTTTTCCTCGCCTATCCGTCTCCCCTTCGAATCACCCTGGATCCACCAGGGCTGGACCCCGGCACTGTGCCCTTCTCCAGGGGATCTTCCTAAATCAGGGATCAGACTCGTGTCTCCTGTGTCTCCTACTTGCATGGAGATTTTTTTTTACCACTGAACCACTGGGGAAGCCCAAAACCCTGTTTACTCTCCATGAAATAGAAGTTTCGTTTACACAAAATAAATGTTATAAAATGGAAAGCTAGTTTTCTAGCTTGCCTAACAGCAACATCATCATAAGTTTGCATATAGATTATGCCATTTAATGTTTGAAGTTTGTAAAGTGTAACTTGACAATGGTGTATTTTATATTCTCTAACTTGCTTCTTTCACTCAATATTAATTTTTCAAGATAAATCTAAATGATATAGGTAGAACTAATTCATTCATTTTTACTATTATCTGGTTTATACAAAAATCCCATGATTTATCTGATTTTAGATCGCTTTCAGTCTTTTGCTTCTATAAACATTTTGTCCATGTTTTCTTGGGCATACATAAGAGATTTTCTCTAAGAATTTCCGTGGAATTTATTAGTTCCTTGTATATTCTTGGGAGGGGAATTTCTGGATAGTGGGCTAAGCACATTTTAAAGTCTTCAGTGTGCATGAGTGTTAAGTCGCTTCTGTCATGCTGAAACTGTGGGACCCCATGGACTGCAGTCCACCAGGCTCTTCTGTCCATGAGACTCTCCAGACAATAATACTGGAGCAGTTGCCATGCCCTCTTCCAGGTTAAAGTCTTCTGCTGCTGCTAGATAATGGTAAATTTCACTCCAAAGGGATTGTGCCAATTTGTACCCTTGCAGATACTATAATGAAAATTCCTATTTTCTCATGTTTATGAAAAACCTAATGTTACTTTAAGATTTTTAAATGTGATAGATATGAAAGGACAGTTTCTTCCAATTTTTATTTCCTTGATTACTGGTTAAAACAAAGAGCTTTTCATATAATCATTTGGAAATCTTAGTCTATTAATTGTTCATATCCTTTGCCATTTAAATATTTCATGGTCTTTTCATTTTTAATTGACCTATAAGAATTCTTTCTGGGTTTGAATAGAATCTTTTATGTGTATACATATAAGTATTACAAATTACAAATAAATAATTGTATTTAATAGAATATTAACACTAAATATTACCTATGTAATATAATATCATAATTTAATATAATCATTCTGTATATCAGAGATGTATAATTTTGTTATAAGTATAAATATTTCATATATAGATAAAAATACCCACATATATACATGAAATGTCTTCTCACAGACTGATTTGTTTTATTACTTAGAAAACAAGTCTTTTATTTGACAGCGTATTTAATTTTAAATTAGTCAAGTGTAACAATTTAAAAAATAGTTTGTGCTAATGCATCTTGTTTAGAAAATGTCCCTCACACTGAATTCATTAAAAAGATCTCCTATATTTATTTTGAAAAGTTTAAAGTTTGCTTTTCACATTTTGGTCTCTAGTCTACTTGGAAAAAAAGCTTTAATATGGTATAAATAAGGATCTAATTTTGTTTTTATTCATATGAAGAACATATTTCCCCAGTATCATTTAGTAAATATTCTATTATTTACCTACTGACTTGAAATGCTGCCTCTATTATCTACTTTAGGCCTCAAAGTACACAAGCCTCAAACCAAAACTGTTTTGAGTTCTCTATTCTGTGCATTGGTCTATTTGTCTTTCTCTACATGAGTACCACACAGTTTCAATTATTCTAGCTTTACAATTCCTAGATATTTTGTAGAACCAAGAACTCATCTAGATCTTCAAAAACATTTTGGCTACTTTTGGCCTTTTGTTTTTCCTTTTAACTTTTATTGTCCACTTTTCAGGGTCCATGAAAACTTGTATTGGCTTTGGAATATGACATATCTGCCAATTTATTTAGGTCTATTTTATTTCTCAAAGTTTTTTATTTTTATTTTTTGGCTGCACTGTGTAGCTTATGAGGTCTTAGTTCCCCAACCAGGGACCAGGGATTCAATCCAAGTGAACTCTAACCACTAGATCACCAGAGAATTCCCTATTTCTTTCACAACATTTTAAAATTAACTTTGTGAGTCTTGAACATATTTTATTATTTATTACAAGGCCCTTAAAAATTTTTATAGCCAGTAAAAATGGAAACTTTTGAAAATCATGCTTTCTAATAATTTATTGCTGTTATGGAAATGTTGATTTTCATAAATTGATCTTATTTTTAACAAGTTTCTGAACCCTCTTATTGATAATAGTTTGTATAGATGAGTAATTATAAAATAATTTTGTTTTCCTTCTTTTTGTTGTTACACTATTTTTTTCTTATTCTGGATAAGTTTCTGGTACAATGTTGACTATAAAATAATTCTGTTAACCTTGCCTTTAGAAACTATAGCTTAGATTGTTTTTTTAAACATTACCACCATTCTGAAGTTATAGTGTGAAGTGAAAGTCACTCAGTTGTGTCTGATTCTTTGCGACCCCATGGACTACATAGTTCATGGAATTCTCAAGGCCAGAATACTGGAATGGGTAGCCTTTCCCTCCTCCAGGCTATCTTCCCAACCCAGGGATCGAACCGAGGTCTCCTGCACTGCAGGCGGTTTCTTTACCAGCTGAGCCACAGGAGATGCCTAAGAATACTGGAGTGGGTAGCCTATACTTTCTCCAGTGGATCTTCCAACCCAGGAATTGAACCAGGGTCTACTGCATTGCAGGTGGATTCTTTACCAACTGAGCTATCAGGGAAGCCCCCATGAAGTTGTAGGACCTCTCCAAAGAATCAGGTAAAGGTGGGAGAAAATATGGATGTCTTCTTCTCCATCTCTTACTCAAAGCAGTCTCAATCTTAGTAAAATGTATGATGAGCACTAGATATAAGAGACTAGCAAAAATGTTACAACTTCAGTTTATAAATGCTATCAAGAAAACAAACCCTGATTTTTTTCTTGTTCAGGAGCAAAATTAAACAATGCTGAATCTAGAGAGGGTGTGACTATTTGAATGAGCTTACAGTAGAATTTCCACGCAAGTAAGAGAAACAAGCATGCCCAAGACCCAAGAAGAGATAGTATTATTATTTTTACTGTCTTTATATTTCAGTGCTTATTTAGATTTACCAAAATATTTTAAAGTAATTTTTGCCAGTAGTTTGCTGGTTGTTGCTTCATGCACTTTTTTCTTCTGTGGTTAATTTCCTCCTTCCTGACACATGTTCTTTAATGTTTTTTTTTTTTTTTTTCCAACAGGAAACACTGACCAGTAAACTATCACATTCTTTGCTCTTCTGAAAATGTATTTATTTATTTTTAAATATAAATTTATTTATTTTAATTGGAGGCTAATTACTTTACAATATAGTATTGGTTTTGCCATACACTGACATGAATCCACCATGGGTGTACATGTGTTCCCCATCCTGAACCCCCCTCCCACTTCCCTCTCCATTCCATCCCTCTGAGTCATCCCAGTGCACCTGCTTCGAGCATCCTGTATCATGCATTGAACCTGGACTGACGATTCATTTCACATATGATAATATACATGTTTCAATGCCATTGTCTCAAATCATCCCACCCTCGCCCTCTCCCATAGAGTCCAAAAGACTGTTCTATACATCTGTGTCTCTTTTGCTGTCTTGCATACAGGGTTATCATTACCATCTTTCTAAATTCCATATATATGCATTAGTATACTGTATTAGTGTTTTTCTTTCTGGCTTACTTCACTCTGTATAATAGGCTCCAGTTTCATCCACCTCATTAGAACTGATTCAAATATATTCTTTTTAATGGCTGCATAATACTCCATTGTGTATATGTACCACAGCTTTCTTATCCATTCGTCTGCTGATGGACATCTAGGTTGCTTCCATGTCCTGGCTATTATAAATAATGCTGCGATGAACATTGGGGTACACGTTTCTCTTTCAATTCTGGTTTCCTTGGTGTGTATGCCCAGCAGTGGGATTCCTGGATCATAAGGCATTTCTATTTCCAGTTTTTTAAGGAATCTCCACACTGTTCTCCATAGTGGCTGTACTAATTTGCATTCCCACCAACAGTGTAAGAGGGTTCCCTTTTCTCCACACCCTCTCCAGCATTTATTGCTTGTAGCCAAAATATTGGAGCTTCAACTTCAACATAAATCCTTCCAATGAATATTCAGGGTTGATTTCCTTTCAGATTGACTGGTTTGATTTCCTTGCAGTCCAAGGAATTCTCAAGAATCTTTTCTAGTACCACATTTTGAAAACATCAATTTTTTTGCATTTATCCTTCTTTGTGGTCCAACTCTCACATGTGCATGTCTACTACAAAACTATAGCTTTGACTATGTGGACCTTTGTCTACAAAGTGATGTCTCTGTTCTTTAAAACACTCTCTAGGTTTGCCATTGCTTTCTTTCCAAGGAGAAATATGAACAGTATGTATTTCAATGGAAAATATTTTTAAAAAGTATGCAGTATTTTGACATTAATTTTCCCCATATTTAAATATGTATTTAAGACTTCATTTTTTAAAATTTATTTAATTTTACTTTTTACTTTACAATATTGCATTGGTTTTGCCATATATTGATGTGAATCTGCCATGGTGTACATGTGTTCCCCATCCTGAACCCCCTTCCACCTCTCTCCCCATCCCATCCCTCTGGGTCATTCCAGTGCATCAGCCCCAAGCACCCTATATCTTGCATCAAACCTGGACTGGCGATTTGTTTCACATGTGATAATTTACATGTTTCAATGCCATTCTCTCTTATCATCCCATCTTTGCCCTCTCCCACAGAATACAAAAGACTGTTCTATACATCTGTGTTTCTTTTGCTGTCTTGCATACAGAGTTATCATTACCATCTTTCTAAATGCCATACATATGCAATAGTATACTGTATTGGTGTTTTTCTTTCTGGCTTATTTCACTCTGTATAATAGACTAGGATGCCCACTCTCACCACTACTATTCAACATAGCTTTGGAAGTTTTGACCACAACATTCAGAGCCGAAAAAGAAATAAAGGTAATCTAGATTGGAAAAGAAGAAGTAAAATTCTCACTGTTTGCAGATGACATGATCCTCTACATAGAAAATCCTAAAGACTCCACCAGAAAATTACTAGAGCTAATCAATGAATATAGTAAAGTTGCAGGATATAAAATCAACACACAGAAATCCCTTGCATTTCTATACACTAACAATGAGAACTCTCACTGTTTGCAGATGACATGATCCTCTACATAGAAAACCCTAAAGACTCCACCAGAAAATTACTAGAGCTAATCAATGAATATAGTAAAGTTGCAGGATATAAAATCAACACACAGAAATCCCTTGCATTCCTATACACTAACAATGAGAAAACAGAAAGAGAAATTAAGGAAACAATTCCATTCACAACTGCAACAAAAAGAATAAATTACTTAGGAATATATCTACCTAAAGAAACAAAAGACATATATATAGAAAACTATAAAACACCGGTGAAGGAAATCAAAGAGGACACAAATAGATGGAGAAATATACCATGTTCATGGATTGGAAGAATCAATATAGTGAAAATGAGTACACTATCCAAAGCAATCTATAGATTCAATGCAATCCCTATCAAGCTACCATGGTATTTTTCACAGAACTAGAACAAATAATCTCACAATTTGTATGGAAATACAAAAAAACTTGAATAGCCAAAGCAATTTTGAGAAAGAAGAATGGAACTGGAGGAATCAACCTGCCTGTCTTCAGGCTCTACTACAAAGCAAAGTCATCAAGACAGTATGGTACTGGCACAAAGACAGAAACATAGATCAGTGGAACAAAATAGAAGGCCCAAAGATAAATCCATGCACCTATGGACACCTTATCTTCAACAAAGGAGGTGAGAATATACAATGGAGAAAAGATAACCTCCTTAACAAGCGGTGCTGGGAAAACTGGTCAACCACTTGTAAAAGAATCAAACTAGAACACTTTCTAACACCATACAAAAGTAAACTCAAAATGGATTAAAGATCTAAATGAAAATGTATTCATTTCTACTTTCTGCTTGAATGCTCTTTTAGCTAGGTTTCTGATTTTTATTGACTATTTTCTCTAACACTTTGAAGGGAATGATTCTGTTTGGCCTCTATTATTGTTTATGGAAAGTCTATTGTTTGTCTAATTGTTACTTCTTTGAGAATTGTTAATCTTTGTTTTAAATATTATTCTCTTTGTCATAGATAATTTAAAATATTACTTTGATGTGTTTGGGTGACAATTTATTGTTATTTGCCTCTGTAAGTCCTCTGCTTTTTTTCAGTTAAGGAGCTATCTTTACTCATTGACTCTTAACTCTTCTCAATTTTCTTTATTCTCTCTTTAGCAGTAGTAATGTTAGTCACTCAGTTGTATCTGACTCTTTGCTACCCCATGGACTGTAGCTGCGTTCCCATTATCAGTGTAAGAGGTTTCCTTTTTCTCCTCACCCAGATGAGGACTCATTTTTAAAACAAAGTGACAATTTCATTATTTTCCAAAAAGTTAGCAATTCTTTAATATCATCAATTATACAGTTAATGATTGAGTTTTCCTAGTTGTACACAATGTATTTCAAAGTGAGTTTGCTTCAGGATCTGGGTAAGATCAATACAGTGTAATTAGCTTCAGTTCAGTTCAGTCGCTCAGTCATGCCCGACTCTTTGCAACCCCATGAATCGCAGCAACAGAAATATAGATCAATGGAACAAAAAAGAAAGCCCAGAGATAAATCCACACACCTATGGGCACCTTATCTTTGACAAAACAGGCAAGAATATACAATGAGAAAAGACAATCTCTTTAACTTGTGCTGGGAAAACTGGTCAACCACTTGAAAAAGAATGAAACTAGAACACTTTCTAACACCATACACAAAAATAAACTCCAAATGGGTTAAAGATCTAACTGTAAGACCAGAAACTATAAAACTCCTAGAGGAGAACATAGGTAAAACACTGTCTGACATAAACCACAGCAGGATTTTCTATGACCTGTCTCCCAGAATATTGGAAATAAAAGCAAAAATAAACTAATGGGACCTAATCAAAATTAAAAGCTTCTGCACAACAAAGGAAACTATAAGCAAGATGGAAAAAAAAAAAAACAGTCTTCAGAATGGGAGAAAATAGTAGCAAATAAAGCAGTAGACAAAGAATTAATCTCAAAAATACACAAGCAACTCCTGCAGCTCAATTCCAGAAAAATAAATGACCCAATCAAAAAGCAGGCCAAAGAACTAAATAAACATTTCTCCAAGGAAGACATACAGATGGCTAACAAACATATGAAAAGATGCTCAACATCATTCATTATCAGAGAAATGCAAATCAAAATGACAATGAGGTACCATTTCACACCAGTCAGAATGGCTGTGATCTAAAAGTCTACAAGCAATAAATGCTGGAGAGGGTGTAGAGAAAAGGGAACCCTCTTACACTGTTGGTGGGAGTGAAAACTAGTGCAGCCACTGTGGAGAACAGCGTGGAGAGTCCTTCATAAACTAGAAATAGAACTGCCTTATGACCCAGCAATCTCACTGCTGGTCATACACACTGAGGTAACCAGAACTGAAAGAGACACGCGTACCCCAATGTTCATTGCAGCACTGTTTTATTTTTCTTTTAATTAATTTTTATTTTTTAGTTTGTTTTGCTTTATAATACTGTATTCGTTTTGCTATACAAAATCAGCCACGAGGGTACATGCACACTGTTTATAATAGCCAGGACATGGAAGCAACCTAGATGGCCATCAGCAGATGAATGGGTAAGAAAGCTGTGGTACATATACACAATGGAATATTACCCAGCCATTAAAATGAATACATTTGAATCAGTTCTAATGAGATGGATGAAACTGAAGCCTATTATACAGAGTGACATTACATTTTTTGGCAAAAAACTTCAATGCTTCACTCAATAGTATATTTTAGTCATAATATATCATAAGGAATAAATTTGAATTGTGCAATTTGTTGCTTTGTGGATATGTCCAAGATATATACACATACATACATATATAATTTTGAGTTTTTTAAATTATTTCCATAAACTTTTCCTTTTTCAAATGATGCTTTTTCTCTACCTATGGAGATTGTTTGCATATCTTGAGCTTAAATACATCATACATTTTTAACAGTTTTTTATTTAGAAACAAATTAAAATTGTAAGAAATAGATATATGTGGGAGGCTTCCTTGGGGGCTTAGTGGTAAAGAACCAGGTGCCAATTCAGGAGATTCAGGTTTGATCCTTGGGTCAGAAAGATCCTCTGGAGAAGAAACTGACAACCTACTCTTGTGTTCTTGCCTGGGAAATCCCATGGACAGAAGAGCCTGGCAGCTACAGTCCATGGAGTTACAAGAGTCAGACATGACTTAGTGACTAAGCAACAATAACAAAAATATATGTGGACATGTTTCAGTCATGTCTCATGAGCTTATTTATATTCTCAAACTCTTAAGAATGTTTAACATAAGTATTGAAAATTATTTTATAGTGCTCATTCAGTAAGTTAATTCACTTTAATGAACAAATTTTCTTGAAATATTTGATTGTCTTTGTTTGTCTTTCAGTTGTATTTCAAGTCAGCATTCATTAGCTACTTTACTTTTTAAATATTTTCTTTACTATGCCGATTTCACTACTTTTATTTTTTCTGCAAATATGAATGCTTCTATATACTGAATATACATATTATTTTGCTTTCCACATATGCTTGATATAATAGCCTGTGAAGACCATGTTTCTCTAGATTAGGATTGGTTCCTTCTTAAACAAAGGCTATAAAGAGTTATTTAGAGAAAGATCACATAAAATTTTTAATAACTAAGAATTTAAAACTTAGAGGTGAGTTAGCCTACAGTCTTTTCAAGAAGATGGTTATAAATAAAGTTGAAACTTCTTTCTGTTCATTCATTATTACAGCAATATCTCTATGGGATGCCTCCCAAGAGATGAATAAAATTAAACTGTTGCAGAGCTAAAGTTGAAATTTTTAATCTATTCAGAAGTTCACAAGAATACTTTATGACATAATGTTCTTAATCAAAAATCATGAACATAATGATATTTTGTTACTTTCCCTCCTGTGTTTATCACCTAGAATAGTGCTTTGTACATAATTTCTATTGAATAGATATCTTTTGCCATATAATATCATTATAACTATTCATAATTATACATTATATTAGTAAATGCAATAATAATAGCACCTTATATTGTAATGATTCTTGCTATAGAAAATATTTCCACATATATTAACTTTTATGTCAGAACACTTTAAATTTACAAGATAAATATTATTCTCATTTTAAACAAGTAAAATAACATTCAGTGACTCAGTCATGTCTGACTCTTTGTGACACTCATGGACTGCAGAAGGCCAGGACCCCTGTTTATCACCAAATCCTGGAGTTTACTCAAACTCATGTTCATTGAACTGGAAATGCCACCCAACCTTCTCATCCTCTGTCGTCCCCTTCTCCTCCCACCTTCAGTCTTTCCCAGCATCAGTGTCTTTTCCAAGGAGTAAGTTCTTCGCATCACGTGGCCAAAGCATTGGAGTTTCATTCAGCTTCAGCATCAGTCCTTTCAATGGATGTTCAGGACTGATTTCCCTTATGATTGACTGGCTGGAGATGTGCTTGCAGTCCACGGGACTCTCAAGAGTCTTCTCCAACACCACAGTTCAAAAGTATGAATTCTTTAGTGCTCAGCTTTCTTTATACTGCAACTCTTAAATCCATACATGCTCCTGGAAAAACCATAGCTTTGACTAGATTGAGATTTATTGGCAAAGTAACGTCTACTTTTTAATATGCAGTCTACACTGGTCATATCTTTTCTTCTAAGGAGTAAGCATGTTTTAATTTCATGACTGCAGTCATCATCTGCAGTGGTTTTAGAGCCCCTCAAAATGAAATCTTGTCACTGTTTCCACTGTTTCCCCATCTATTTGCCATGAAGTAATGGGACCAGACGCCATGATCTTAGTCTTCTGAATGTTGAGCTTTAAGTCAACGATTTCACTTTCCTCTTTCAATTTCATCAAGAGGATTTTTAATTCCTCTTCACTTTCTGCCAAAGGGGTGGTGTGATCTGCATAACTGAGTTTACTGATATTTCTCCAGGCAATCTTGATTCCAGCTTGTGCTTCTTTCAGCCCAGTGTTTCTCATTATCTACTCTGCATACTCAGTTAAATACTCAGGGTGACAATATACAGCCTTGACATACTCTTTTCTCTATTTGGAACCAGTCTTTCCAGTTTTAACTGATGCTTCCTGACCTGCATACACATTTTACAAGAGGCAGGTTAGGTGGTCTGGTATTCCCATCTCTTGAAGAATTTTCCATAGTTTGTTGTAATCCATACAATCAAATGCTCCCCATAGTCAATAAAGCAGGAACAGATATTTCTCTGGTATCTCCTGCTTCTTCTATGATGGAACAGATGTTGGGAATTTGGTCTCTGGTTCCTCTGACTTTTCTAAATCTACCTTGAACATCTGGATGGTCACGGTTCATGTACTGTTGAAGCCTGGCTTGGAGAATTTTGAGCATTATTTGCTAGCATGTCAGATCAGTACAATTGTGTGATAGTGTGAGCATTCTTTGGCATTGCCTTTCTTTGGGATTGGAATGAAAACTGACCTTTTCCAGTCTTGTGGCTACTGCTGAGTTTTCCAAACCTGCTGACATATTGAGTGCAGCACTTTCACAACATCATCTTTTTGGGTTTGAAACAGCTCAGCTGGAATTCCATCACCGCCACAGCTTTGTTCATAGTAATGCTTCCTAAGGCCCACTTGACTTCACATTCCAGGATGTCTGGCTCTAGGTGAGTGATCACATCATCGTGATTTTCTTGGTCATGAAGATCTTTTTGGTACAATACTTCTGTGTATTCTTGCCACCTCTTCTTAATATCTTCTGCTTCTGTTAGGTCAGTATCATTTCTGTCCTTTATTGTTCCCATCTTTGCTTGAAATATTCCTGTGGTATCTCTAACTTTTTTGAAGAGATCTCTTTTCTTTCCCATTCTATTGTTTTTCTCTATTTCTTTGCACTGATAACTGAGAAAAGCTTTCTTGTCTCTCCTTGCTATTCTTTGGAATGCTGCATTCAAATAGGTAGATCATTCCTTTTCTCTCACAGCTATTTGTAAGGCCTCCTCAGACAGCCACTTTGCCTTTTTTGCATTTTTTTCCTTGGGGATGATCTTGATCCCTGTCTCCTGACAATGTCATTCATCCATAGTTCTTCAGGCACTCTGACTATCAAATCCAATCCCTTGAATCTATTTGTCATTTCCACTGTATAATGGAAAGGGTTTTGATTTAGTCATACCTGAATGATCTAGTGGATTTCCTTACTTTGTTCAATTTAAGTCTGATTTTGACAATAAGGAGTTCATGATCTGAGCCACAGTCCACTCCTGGTCTTTTTTTTTTTTTTTGCTAACTGTATAGAGCTTCTCCATCTTTGGCTACAAAGAATATAATCAATCTGATTTCGTTGTTGACCATCTGATGATGTCCATGTGTAAAGTCTTCTCCTGTGTTGTTGGAAGAGGGTGTTTGCTATGACCAGTGTGTTCTCTTAGCGAAAGTCTATTAGCCTGTGCCTTTCTTCATTCTGTACTCCAAGGCCAAATTTGAATGTTACTCCAGATGTTTCTTGACTTCCTACTTTTACATTCCTCTCCGCTATAATGAAAAAGACATTTCTTGGGCAGTGTTAATTCTAGAAGGTCGTTGAACCTCAGCTTTTTTGAGCATTATTGGTCGGAGCATATTTTGGATTCCTGTGATATTGAATTGTTTGCCTTGTAAACAAACAGTGATTATTCTGTTGTTTTTAAGATTGCACCCAAGTAATGCAGAATGATCTCTATTCGTTTCCAAGGCAAACCATTCAATACCACAGTAATTCAAGTCTATGCCCCAATCAGTAATTCTGAAGAAGCTGAATTTGAACAGTTCTATGAAGAGATACAACACCTTTTAGAACTAACACCCCCAAAAGATGTCCTTTTCATTATAGGGGACAGGAATGCAAAAGTAGGAAGTCAAGAATCACCTGGAGTAACAGACAAATATGGCCTTGGAATATAGAAGGAAGCAGGACAAAGGCTAATAGAGTTTTGCCAAGAGAACACACTGGTCATAGCAAACACTCACTTCCAACAATACAAGAAAAAACTCTACACATGGACATCACCAGGTGGCCAACACTGAAATCAGATTGATTATATTCTTTGCAGCAAAAGATGGAGAAGCTCTACACAATAAGTAAAAACAAGACCGGGAGTTGACTGTGGCTCAGATCATGAACCCTTTATTGCCAAATTCAGACTTAAATTGAAGAAAGTAGGGAAAGCCACTAGGCCACTCAGGTATGATCTAAATAAAATCCCTTATGATTATACAGTGGACGTGAGAAATAGATTTAAGGGACTAGATCTGATAGTCAGAGTGCCTGAAGAACTATGGACAGAGGTTCCTGACATTGTACAGGAGACAGAGATCAAGACCATTCCCATGGCAAACAAATGCAAAAAAAGCAAAATGGCTGTCTAGAGAGGACTTACAAATGGCTGTGAAAATAAGAGAAGTGAAAAGCAAAGGAGAAAAGAAAAGATATAAACATGTGAATGCAGAGTTCCAAGGAATAGCAAGGAGAGATAAAAAAGCCTTCCTCAGTGATCAATGCAAAGAAATAGAGGAAAACAATAGAATAGGAAAGAGTAGAGATCTCTTCAAGAAAATTAGAGATACCAAGCGAAAATTTCATGCAAAGATGGGCTCGATAAAGGAAGAAATGATATAGACCTAACAGAAACTGAATATATTAAAAAGAGGTGGCAAGAATACACAGAAGAACTGTACAAAAAAGATCTAATGACCAAGATAATTACAATGATGTGATCACTCACCTAGAGCCAGACATCCTGGAATCTAAAGTCAACTGGGCCTTAGGAAACATCACTATGAACAAAGCTAGTGGAGGTGATGGAATTCCAGTTGAGCTATTTCAAACCCTGAAAGATGATGCTGTGAAAGTGCTGTACTCAATATACCAGCAAATTTGGAAAAGTCAGCAGTGGCCACAGGACTGGAAAAGGTCAGTTTTCATTCCAATTCCAAAGAAAGGCAATGCCAAAGAATGCTCAAACTACCACACAATTGTACTTATCTCACATGCTAGTAAAGTAATACTCAAAATTCTCCAAGCCAGGCTTCAGCAATACAGGAACTGTGGACTTCCAGATGTTCAAGCTGGATTAGAAAAGGCAGAGGAACCAGGGATCAAATTGCCAACATCTGCTGGATCATCCAAAAAGCCAGAGAGTTCCAAGGAAACATTTATTTTTGCTTTATTGACTGTGCCAAAGCCTTTGACTGTGTGGATCATTTATTAAACTGTGGAAAATTCTGAAAGAGATGGGAATATCAGACCACCTGACCTGCCTCTTGAGAAACATATAGGCAGGTCAGGAAGCAATAGTTAGAACTGGACATGGAACAACAGACTGGTTCCAAATGGGAAAAGGAGTACATCAAGGCTGTATATTGTCACCCTGCTTATTTAACTTATATTCAGAGTACATCATGAAAAACGTTGGGCTTGAAGAAGTACAAGCTGGATTCAAGATTGCTGGGAGAAATATCAATAACCTCAGATATGCAGATGACACCACCCTTATGGCAGAAAGTGAAGAGGAACTAAACAGCCTCTTGATGAAAGTGAAAAGAGGAGAGTGAAAAAGTTGGCTTAAAGCTCAACGTTCAGAAAACTAAAATCATGGCATCTGGTTCCAACACTTCATGGGAAATAGTGGGGAAACAGTGGAAACAGTGCCAGACTTTATTTTGGGGGGCTCCAAAATCACTGCAGATAATGACTTGACTGCAGTCATGAAATTAAAAGATGCTTACTCCTTGGGAAAAAAAATATAAACAACCTAAATAGCATATTCAAAAGCAGAGACATTACTTTCCCAACAAAGGTCCGTCTAGTCAAGCTGTGGTTTTTCCGGTAGTCCTGTATGGATGTGAGAGTTTGTCTGTGAAGAAAGCTGAGTGCCAAAGAATTGATGCTTTTGAATTGTGGTGTTGGAGAAGACTCTTGAGAGTCCCATGGTCTGCAAGGAGATCCAACCAGCCCATCCTAAAGGAGATCAGCCCTGGGTCTTCATTAGAAGGAATGATGCTAAAGCTGAAACTCCAGTACTTTGGCCACCTCATGTGAAGAGTTGACTCATTGGAAAAGACTCTCATGCTGGGAGGGATTGGGGGCAAGAGGATAAGGGGACAACAGATAATGAGGTGGCTTGATGGCATCACTGACTCGATGGACGTGATTTTGAGTGAACTCCAGGAGTTGGTGATGCACAGGGAGGGCTGGCGTGCTGCAATTCATGAGGTATCAAAGAGTCGGACACAACTGAGCAACTGAACTGAGTTAAAATGAATGCATTGTGTACTCTTTTATGGACTATGATGGCTACTCCATTTCTTCTAAGAGATTCTTGCCCACCGTAGTAGATATAATGGTCATCCGAGTTAAATTCAACCATTGATTAAGACAAATATGCTTTAAATAAACCTTCCACTATACTTTGCTTGTTTTGACTTTACTGAACTCCATTGTGTCTACATACACAACTGAGGTTGTAATTCTCTATGAAAGTTTCAGCAATTCCTACATAGTCTGTGTATTGCAAAGTGTATAGTGAGTTTATTAGGTGGATTTATAATACTTTAATTCTCTGGAAGATGAGAATGCTTGACTAGTTAGGCTTATGAAATTATTTGGAAAATAGAACTGATCATAAATGCAAAAATGTTCTTCAGATAATTTTTCCTCAGTGATTACCAAAATATCCATTTTCTTATTTTAAAAATGTTGTAAAATTCTTTGGTGTCAAAAACAAATATGGTATTGAATTTGCCTTTTACTAAAATGGCCAATCTTTAATGATTTTTTTTTAAATCTAGGAACAGCCTTGATCAAACTATATGCTTGAAGCAAAGTATTCTAAACTGTCATTCTTTCAAAATATTTTCATACATCTTTCTTCACTTTAATTTCCTGAGAAATGTGGCATGCCCAATTCCAGTCTATGTTGTTTCTCAGTCACTAAGTTGTGTCCAACTCTTTACAACCCCATGAAATGCACAGAGGAGCATGTAAGGCTCCTCTGTCCTTCACAGTCTCTTGGAGTTTGCTCCAAGTCATGTCTATCAAGTCAATGATGCCATCCAAGCATATCATCGTCTGTCACCCACTTCTGTTCCTGCCTTCAATCTTGCCAAGCATCGAGGCTTTTTCCACTGAGTTGGCTCCTCATATCAAGTAGCCTTAGTATACCTTCCCTTGAAGCTCAGTTGGTAAGAATCAGCCTGCAGTGCAGGAGTTTGCCAGCAATGCAGGAAACCCAGGTTCAACTCCTAGGTTGGGAAAATCCCCTGCTGAATGAAATGACAATACACTCCAGTATTCTTTCCTGGGAAATTCCATGGACAAAGGATCCTGGTGAGCTATAGTCCTTGGGGTTACAAGAGTTGGACACAAGTTAGCAATTAAACCACTGCCAGTCTAAGTATTGGAGCTTTAACTTTAGCACAGTCTTTTCAATGAATATTCAGGATTGATTTCCTTTAGGATTGACTGGTTTGATCTCCTTGCTGTCCAAGGGTCTCTAAAGAGTCTTTTCCAGCACAACAATTTGAAAGTATCAGTTCTTCAGTGCTCAGCCTTCTTTATGGTCCATCTATCACATGCATATAATTACTGGAAAAACCATAGCTTTGACTATATGAACCTTTTTCAGCAAAGTGATATCTCTGCTTTATATTACACTATCTAGGTTTGTTTTGCATAGCTTTTTTTTTTTTTTTTTCCCAAGGAGCAAGTGTGTTTTAATTTCATGGCTGCAGTCACCAGCTGCAGTGATCTTGGACCCCAAGAAAACAAAATCTGTCACTGTTTCCACATTTCCCCCCATCAATTTGCCATGAAGTGATGGAGCTGGATGCTATGATCTTCATTTTTTGAAATGTTCAGTTTTAAGCCAGCTTTTTAACTCTCTTATTTCACCCTCTTCAACAGGCTCTTTAGTTCCTTTTTGCTTTCTGCAGTTAAAGTGGTATCATCTCCATATCTGAGGTTGTTGATATTTCTCCAAACAATATGATTCTAGCTTGTGACTCATCCAGCCTGGCATTTTGCATGATGTACTCTGCATGTCAGTTAAGTAAGCAGTGAGGCAATATACAGCCTTGACATACTTATTTTCCAAGTTATGAACCAGTCTGTTGTTCCATGTCCAGTTCTAGCTGTTACTTCCTGACCTGCATACAGGTTTCTCAGGAGACAGGTAAGGCGATCTTGTGTTCCCATCTCTTTAAGAATTTTCCACAGTATGATGTGATACACACAGTCAAAGAATTTCAGGTAGTCATTGAAGCAGAAATATAATATTCTTCTGGAATTCCTTTGCTTTTTCTGTGATCTAATGGATGCTGACATTTTATATTTGTTCCTCTGCCTTTTCTAAATCCAGCTTGTACATCTGGAAGTTCTCTGTCCAGATACTGTTGAAGCTTAGCTTGTAGTATTTTGAGCATTACCTTGCTAGCATGTGAAATGAGCAAAATTGCAGCGAAGTGTGAAATTCTTTAACATTGCTCTTCTTTGTGATTAGAATGAAAATTGACTTTTTCCATTTCTATGGCCACATTCAGTTTTTCAAATCTGCTGACATATTGAATACAGCACTCTAACAGCATCATCTTGTAGGATTTGAGATAGCTCAGCTGAAATCCCATCACCTTCAATAGCTTTGTTTGTAGTGATGTTTCCTAAGGCCTACTTGACTTGACTTTACGTGGTCATCAGAATTGTGATTATCCAGACTTTCTTTTTTTTTTTTAAACAAAAATTCACCATTCATAATAACATTGTGAAATTGGTTTATTTCAACACATGTGAATGTGTGTATCTCTTCCTCCATATATATCTGACAAACTTGTGGTTTTGACACAGGATTTTTCATAATTCAGAGCCATTAAAATCAGCTTTGTATTTAAAAATAAACACAGGAAAAACTGCAAACAACAATACTGCTGACGAGATTAAGATCCATCATAAGAAAAGTTATGTGGGAAAAAAAAAATGGCAGTGGCTAGTTGTCATTTAATATTTCTGAAAGAAGACATTAATAAATTAAATAGGTAAAATATACATAAAATAAAAAAGAAAAATATTCTACTAATGTAAGTCTGATAATTATAAACGTGTATATAACTTTACATGTGTTCTATATTTTCAGGTATATTAAGGTATATATAATTTAGTATATTATATTATTTTTAGTTCTCTCTGGTGTCTTTGTCAAAATGAATTACTAGTTCCTATGGAGCAATTTTAACTTAAGATTAGTTTATAATTAAATAATAAATGGAATCATGGGAGAAGGGGATGAGAAGATGATAGAGTCAACTGGTTTGTTTAATGAATCTTCCAGAGGATATGCCTTTGTGTTTTCTTGACCTTCTACAGAGCAATTTTTTCAAACATTTCAAATATTGAAATAATTAATTAATGTATCTTATGGTTAGCAACTGAAATCACTTAAATTATGAGGATATATTATTCAGATGGCAAAATAATTCATTTGACAACCATTTGACTTCTAATGGGCATTATTTTAAGAAGTATATCATTCATTTGATAACTGATAATCACACTTAGAATAGGGCTCTACCATGAAG